>DWJN01001474.1:0-17852 GCA_018248895.1 Carystus phorcus
CTTAATTGGATTATATGGCTGACGTTTTTCTGAGTATGTTAGATACATACATATATATTTATTTCATTTTCGTACAAACAGATACTTACAACAAAACAACATCCGTCAGCCATTAGATTTAGTACGACAACGACCGCCGTTTGTCGTAAATAGATGAATATTGAATTTGATAGTTATATATCAGTGTTCTATAACATGAGGTCCTTCAAGAAGCTTCCTTCTCGGTCAGCAACGCGTTGGTGTTGCTAAAGTCCTTGGGCGACGGTGATCACATACCATCAGGTGACCCGTCTGCTCGTTTGCATGCTTAAGACATAAAAAAAAACAAACTGTATCAAGAGATAGATTGAATACGTGTATAAGGAGGTAAATGAAAACAAACTACCCACTACACATTTTTTACCATTATTTCTACAAAAGCCGTCACCCATTACGTGTCGGATGAAGAATAAAAGGTACCCGCTTACTTGGTAGTTTGGTTATGAGGCCTTTAATAATAGCACAGTGCTTATAATAGTAATACAGAAAGGACTCGCTTATTGTTGAGAAAGATATAGAAGAATACGAGCGGGGGAGATGAACTTGAAGATGCATAAACACACGTTCACAAGGATTATAAGGTATGTGTGAATATGTATGTTATTACATTAAACATTATTTACAGTCAACATTGCACGACTACCTATGTTGTCAACGTTAAGATTTGTTATTTAGTAGTTACAAATACAGAAGAGACGTTCCATTTTCGTCACAATAGATACTCGTTAATGTGAATTTTTAGCTTCCGTCGATGAGGCTCAAATACGACTTAACTTCATGACTCGTCACGTTTTCGGCAGGCGGATGACAAAGAAATTTCGGTCAATAGGTATCTGTAATGTTGGTACGTGATCCTAAGTCCATTATCGTGAAGTATGAAAGCGATGATCGTGCGATTTCGCGAAGGATACGTGGCGCTGGTGCAAATAAATTAAACTCATTTTTTTCTCATTGATACCACGTGACATTCGATTTTGAAATGTTCCTAAATTATTGTCATTTTTATCACGTTTTTATTAATTTCAGTCGTATACATGTACATATGTACATACATATGTGTGAGTCGTATACAATTCGTTTAGGATACATGAATCATGGTCACGACGAGACTACTGTGATGCTGAAAGATTTTACAGATAACATATGATAGACAATTTTGACAAGGGAAAAAAAAACTAAACTAATCTAAAATCAAACAGTAAATTTTTGTCCGTTTTTTATTATATGCCAGCTTTTACCCGCAGCTTCGCTCGCGTTGAAGTTCTCAAATAAATATCAATAAATCATTACATCATTTCTTTTTAATATATTTTTTTATGAAAATGTCATATATCTTTGCTCTAAAATATGTGCATAAAGTTTCATGATAATCGGGTAAGTAGTTTTGGCGTGAAACTGTAACAAACTTACATTCACATTTATAATATTTAATATGCGTTTATAATCTAAATATTAAGCTAATATTTCTATTATTAATTCTTCTATTCGTGTGTATGTCATTAAACTCCTAAACAGTTGAACAGATTAGATATGATAAGTTTTTTGTGTGTTTAATTGGATTCGAGAATGATTTAGATTCACAATTTGATGCGATTGAAAACTTTTTTTTGTTATAGGGTACCTACCGAATATTTACCGAATATATAACCGGGTATTTACCGAACCCGCTAGTCTATACTTAATATTATAAAGCTGAAGAGTTTGTTTGGTTGAACGCACTTAATTTAGAAACTATTGCTTCGAATTGAAAAAATGATTTTGTGTTGGATAGTACATTTAAAGAAGAAGGCTAGGCTATGGCTAACGTTACGATCAATAATAGCTGAGTATTGATGAGAAATGTTACAAAAACTGGACAAATGTTCCAACACTTTGCTTACACGTTGAACGGGTTTTCGACAGGGTTTTTGCAATGAATTATTAAAAAAAACATAATATAGTTTATCTTGTTCATGAATAAGTAGGTGCAATAAACCCACTAAAACCGTTTTATTGAAGTTATATGTTCAAGAAGTTACCGGATTACAGTATTCAACGCTAAGTCATTCTAAACGGGTTACTTTTTCTACTGCTGTAACACGGTAACCCGTTTCAAGTCCAAGCGCTGTAATTTGTTCTCTCGTGGTAGAACTTAAAAGTCCAAAATTAAATTAATTAAATGCTTTTGTTTCTTTTGATCTAATTCTACGATCTTTGACGTAGTATACCTAAATTTTATTGTCTGCGAAAAAAAGTACGATTCTTTACTACTTTTCAAAATGAATACCTAACTAGGTATCTTACCACAAAGGCGTAGACTAAAAAGGTAATCATAAAAGGTTACCTCGAAAAAATTTTTTAAGGAATTCTTCGCGTGGGTAAGAACGAAGAGGTAACCCCTTAAGTTCGTTAACGTATTGAAAGGATAATCCCTTCGATGGTGTTAAGAACGGGTGCGTGGTCAAAAGGTAATCCCATCGTATCAGTAATGAAATAGACAGGTAATAATACTTTCAAATGAATTAACTCGTGAACAGGGTTGTAAGGTCTCTGTTTAAAATATCGTTCACTCTTTTCTTTCATCTTTTACTTATTAGTTATTAAATTTTTTGTCATCAATCTCGTAGTAACCATGATCCATTTGACTAGGTTTTATATTGGTATATAAAAGAAAAATGGTGAGTACTCATGTGAATTGAATTTTTTTTATTATATATTTCCAGTGTTACTTATTTTTTATATAAATAAATAGCCGATAAACGAGGAGATGAGTCACCTAATTGGATAAAAGTAACATCAAAGGCATCAATTATCTATAGGCTGCCAACTAAGAAATAAAATACACCCAGTATCTTTAAACCCTGTTGGCTTGTAATAAATAAATTTAATGTTTTCAATCGATTGTTGGTTAAAAAAAATAACCTTTCTGAAATAAGCACTTTTGTTCTAATCAATTTTAAGACTATGTAGATATATATCAATTTTTATTCATATAACAACAAATAATCAAAGTAGATTTAGCGATTATCGACATCGGGATTGCAAGTTGTGACAAACAGTTTTCAATTATGCAACGCAAACTGAGAATTTCAATGCATACTCCATCGGTCCATTATCCGTTAAATAAATTTTATTGGTGTGATAAGGCGCGGGGCGGGCGGGCGGCCGGCGCCGGCGGGACGCCCGCCCTAGTCATCGCCGACCGCTCAACGCGACAACGCGTCGCTCTCAGCGCCGAAGCTGCGCTAATTTTACACGCCAGTTACTTTCCGCTGGTCGCCCTACCAACTGTTGACCGATACATAGTGAATTGTGCTAACACCGAGTGCTCGTACCGCCCCTACCACCCGACCCAACAGTAAGTATTACTTCTTCTACAACTTCGTACGTCTTAATCACCACACCGTTACGGCCATTTTATAGAATGCGATCCAACCTTGAGTCGTTAGTCAGTATTTTGGTCATTGTATCTCCGTATGACGGACAATCTCTCGCGGTATCGAAAGTTTGCGTGTTAAGGTTCCCATTTTAAAAATAGCGGCGAATCGGTTTTCTTTAAAGAGTATCGGAACGGATGTTGTGTTAGGGCTGCTTTGGGCATCGATATTCTGGGAGAGGATGAAAACATGAAACGAATTCATGTCAAGGATCCTAAACCTTGTTACGATATACAATTAGCAATGTTCAAGAATTCATGCGGGTTAATAAATCCAATGCATTTCATTTCTAATGTTTTTACTCAATTTAATAATGAAACGAGCCGAAACCAAAATGAACAAAATTGACATTTTATGTTTAATTACGAATTTAATCAAGGTAAGCAAGTAGCAAAACGAGGATGAACTTCTCGGTATATTTCGACGCCCAACGGATCTAATCAGCTAGGGAATGTGACAGGGCAAAGGGATACTAAGTCAATTTGTAGCTCTAATAAATCCTAGCCTGTACTCGTACTAGTACGTCGATAATACCGATAAATTTTGCTTCTATCCCGTTCTGGATTTCAGGTACAACGAAGCATATGTTAAGGCTAGTAAACGCCCTCGCTAGGCTACGAAAAACCAATAAAGTACCCGCTCGCAAAAAATGTTTGAACGGGATTTATAAATTGGAGTTCATAAACTGCTTAATATTACTCCAAGCTTACAAAATATATCAATCAGAAACGTATTTAGCCTCTCGCATGGAACATTCTATGCAACAAACGTACCGACAAACCAACGGACAAAAATTTAAAAGACCATTTTTTATATTTGATGTGCCGAGATTTACTAGACACATCTTTATGTTACGTTTGTCATACTGATGTCCTTGTGTATTGTGTTGTTCGAATGGAATCTTTTACAGATACATTTATTAAGAATAGTTTTGTTAAACTATAAAATAAGGTGACCTATTATATTCGTTGCCTTGAATGTTCATTACGGATAACAGAAATTATATCAATTTGTTTCGTATAAATTTTCTTTACTAGTTTTATTTGATTGTTTAACAACTTTTAGTCCTATTAAAACAGTTCCTACTTATACGAACCGTTTTCTATTTGGAAATAAAATGTTTTATAACCGCGAAGAATTGATAGATATACTATGTATGTATATAATGTCGAAATAATTTGAATAATATTATCATGATTCGGATTTACGAGTTATTTTCAGAGCATCTATGAATACTAAAATAAAATAAAAAAGGCGTTATAGATGTACAGATTGTAAAAAATAAGGCAACGTAAGTAATTAACTTAGTCAAATGTCTTGATGTTCAAATTGTCAAGGGGTTACGTCGACAAGATAGTCAACTATGATTAATGAGGAAACTATGTAATATTCTGACGAGGAAGATTGCCACGCCTCTTCTGCCTTGAAGCTTTGTATTGACATTAATGGGTGTGGACGTTAGCGTACGACGAATAATAGAGGACGCATTTCAACTAAGTTCACGAGTGTAACATCTGCGACCTAGACGGATAATTTGTTAAGTCTAATGAGTTGCTTATTAGTGACCGAAGTCTAATTAAGAGTTCATTAATCGACTTTAAAAAATTATAAGGTTCTCAGTTTTTCTGTGTTTTTATTTCTTTATTATATATGTTGTGTAATTCTAAATGTTATATTTCATGCTATATTGTCTCACGTACTGCAAATTCTTTCTATACGTTTAAACAATGCTTTAAGGTATGAAGTCCCCCCATTTTTATACAGTTCTTAAAGAGCAAAACAATATCAAATTCATATATTATAAATTAAAGTAAAAACCTTTTTAAAAAACAAGCCTTTATTTAAATGGCCTGAAAAGAACAAAATAAACTTTTACTATCAACTCATAACGCCATTACATCTTAATATATACATATAAAATACGTGTCACGGTGTTTATCTGCGATGGACTCCTAAGCTACTTAACCGATTTTCATCAAATTTTGCACCCTCAACTGCTTCTATTGTACGAACATAAATTCGAATTCAAATTTTAATTTTTAAATAACAGAATTGGGTTTAGATTTTTATGAAAACACATTACTAGAAGAGTCAGTGAGAGAAATTCCTCATTCATTGTATGAATATAGGTACTTGTTATAATTAACATGGCTGTAACGACTTCGTAGTCTAGTAGGTCAATAGATCCTACCTGTGAAGCTAGAAGGTCCATGTTGTGTGAGATAAATGTTTACTCCTGGGTCACGCCCCACGACCTTAGTTATATATTAGCGTCGTCCGTGCTACCCGCGATACGGGAATCCTACTACAACGCTAGGACGTTTATTTATTTAAAGCTGAAACTTATCTTAACTAATTGTTACAAAGTAAATGTTTCTCCTTTCCCGTTTCATTTGTGAAAGGGCAAGGCAATAACAGTTAAATGAACGCAGGTCCATTAATCGTGGCGGGTATTGACGGCCGCGGAAATTGCTACCCGCGCCGGCCGCTTCCGGAGACAGTCGGCACGTCACTGAGTGCCAAGTGATGACGTGCTTATCGAGTGATGACTTTTCTTGGGAAATAATGGAAGCATTGATGTAATTTGGTTGGCCTGTACATTCATCATTTTAATGATCGTTTTCATATGATTTGAATATGAAATCATCTTGGATAATGCATGTTTTAATGATATGGATACTCAAGAATTTAAGTAGTAGGTACTGTTAAAAGCAAAGTTTTCATATTTTATATTATTATTTTAATTTTAACTTTTTTACCATCATTCCAGGGTTCAATCTAAGGTGTAAGGTGTAATATAAGTTTGACCAACTCCAAACTCATTTGGTCATCACACAATTCCATTTTTACTTCTCACACCCTTAATTTTAATCATTAGACAACTTCGATCTTAAATTTTATTACAAAGTTATTTAGTTGGTCGTTCTAATATAAGCGTTTTAAAACACAATAATTGAATAATAACAAAAACAGCGTAGCAGAATCTAATTCAAATCAAGGTTGACCTTAAGGAGGTTCCTGTTTATTTAGATGTCTATCAAGGTACAAGACAACTTATAAATAATAGCATCTAAAAATGTATTAACGTAAACTTTTATTCAGTATCATTTTTCAAAATCAATCAGTTTTTAGAATTTGTTTCAAGTTTTAATCTGTTAATTATAATAAAAATACAACAAAAGTATTGTCAAAGCAAATTTAAAAGAAATCACAAATGGTAATTACAAAAAAATATATACTGTGTAGTGACATTACATAGGTTTTGACGGAAAACTATTTTATAATCCACAAGTTTCACAGCATTCAAAACAGGTAGTGTAAAATTAAATTTTCATAACAAGGACTGGCAAATTGAAACATATTACATGCACAAAGGTTCCGGAAAATGCTTCAGGATTCGCATGGAAATTACCACATGAAAACATTTCCCTGGACAAGCGCTAAGAGAGCGTCATCCACGTGTGTATTGTTTTGTTTCAACGTATCTGGATATTCTCGCATGCCAGTATTATGAATTTCGTGCAGTTGGTCTAGATGCACCTTTAATTATTTAAATTAAACTATTTTTATGTACATACTGTATTCATTTAATAACAATATACATATGTACCAATATTGTCATTTATAATTAAGATTGCGCTATTCTCAGATACAAATTAATAAATATAAACTCAGATAGACAGTTACTGGGATAGTTGTATCGAAAATTGGACGCATAGTTCTATTTTATAATCAAAACAGGTCATAGTATTAGTTATACAATGAAATTATTTACATGTAGGTTACTATGGATATCGGCACTAGAACAATTAAAGCTATTTGATATCTATATTTAATAAATGAGTCTTATGATGGAAAGTGGTCGCCGTTGCCTCCTCTTTCTTGAATCGTATTTCTAATTGCTGAAACCCTTGATTTATGACGTTGCCTGGATCAGTAAAAAAGAGGCATCGAAGGCTAAAAAGGAAGTGGCGGATCCGCATTATTGCTAGCTCTTCGAAACATTTCAATAATTGTTCTTGACTATTAATGATCCTATCAGTGAAAGTATTATGTCTACATAAGAGTAATTTATTTCATGGCGACCGTTCTCCATTATATCTCTCCTCTCCGTTAGTCAATTATTTGTACTCAAAATTTACTTCCGTTAACGCCAAAAGAAAGTATGAATTCAGTTAAATGAGACGGCTTGCTACTTGGTTACCTATGCTTGCGATGTTTCAATCATTTCATAGCACCTTTTGAGCACATCTAAGGTAGGGTGCGTTTTGCATAGAACTACTGTTTCCAGTATCTTCAATAGAACCAGCACAACGGTTTTTGCACACAAAGAAGAGGTTATTAGTCACACATCCAAGGTGGTATAATACCCAGTAGATCCATAATTGCTCGCAGCGATAAGGCATGTCCAGCACTCGGGCACAAGGCACCACTCGCGTCGGAGTAATGTACTTATAGGTACGTCGTAACTATAATGTGTTGAGCCCTCGTTTTCTTTGAATCTTAGGGATTGAAGCCTTCGTATTCGTGTACCTGTGGTCCAAGTTAAATTAGCATATGTATAGCTTTATATCGGTGATAGTTATATGGTTGTCGGTATCCCTTAGTGGGATTCGAATTGTTTCCGTATTCGTATTTTAACCGTCTTCAAAGGATAGGAAAGGATCCTCAACTAGATTGTATTTTTTATGTTTGTTAGATCATTAGTTTATGGGGTGTACCTATTTTTATAATTCTTTTACATTAGTTTTTGAGTTATCCGTAATAATGTGCATTTAATGTCCATCGAATTTATTCGGTTCTCGGTTTATTACTCGTTGATCTAAAATTAACAATTTGCCATTTTAATTTAGTGAAGACCTGATTATTAGTTTCGGATGCAAGCAACGGAACTCTACAAAAAATTACCGCAGATGTCTTACGATTGCGGCAATCGCTTGTGTATGCATTGTTTGTGCTATCTTATAACATCACGCTTGCATAATAGAAAGAACCACTAAATGGGAATAAATAAAAAATCTTTTGACAAAAAAGTAAAACCGCTTTCAAAAGGTAAAAATAACTTGATCGTAAGTATACTGTTCAGGAAGTCGGTGCCAATTTCTTTAATTGATCTAGACCAAAGGCACCGATTTCCCAAAGAGTTCCTCATCAAGTTATTTTATTATTTTTGAAGGTGGTTTTACTTTTTTGTCGAAAGATTTTGGTTTGTTTCTTTACGTAATAACAACTATTTGTATCTGGAGCTTGTGCAAGGACAAAGTAGCAGCTTTGTTATGCTGTCATAACAAACAATAATGATACAATCTCCCCCACATAACGATACACTTCCACAATGATTATAAACCTTGTAATTATTTTGAATGAACCGTATTCAATATTAAACTGTGTGCTTTGCATGCGGAGATTGCATAGAACCGCAAATCCTTAATCACAAACCCGTGTTGAACGACCTTATGTTGTAATCTCTTGACCCGTTGCATTGAAGAGATTTACAGACATGACGTGTCTTAAATACTGGTGACAGGTCATATCTGACATTACGTTATAATAACACTTCATAGATGAATGTATTGTCATCCTAAAATCTGAAGAATGAAAAGTAACGGAAATTTTGTATAGTTTACCAGCATTCTAGTAATATATCTCCACAGACATAGTTTATACAAGTTAGTATTCATTGGTTGTTTGTTAAAAACTATAAAAATATTTGTGCAAAAATAAAAATATGTAGATTTGTGTGTATTTTGATGTTTACCTTTAGAAACCAACTCCCAAACTTGAACATGATTCGTTAACGAATCAATCTTGCTTTTACAGTTAATGCATGTAAGAGTAAGATACATCGATAGATATATAGATCCATTTATTCTCAACAATTTTTGCATTTGTAATTTAAGAATTATAGTATAGGTTTTGTCGTCGTTTCCTTTCTTTATACGGCTATTTTCCAAAACACTGGAAGATACAAAATACTTGACGTTCTTAAATGTATTTATAAATGCCTGCTGATGATTTAAATTTGAATTGCTACTTTCCATCCTCAGTCGAATTTAAACTCAGTTTTGAACCATTGTTGACCGTCCACATCCTTCTATCAATTAAACAAAACAATAAGATCATTATACTTTAAGATTGTAGTATGCTTTGATTTTAGCGAAAATTTATTCTTTATTCGTACTCTTTGATTGAATTCTCAGAACTAACCTAGATATTTTCTGTTTCCGTTCTAAAGTTCAGTGCCTTCGAAAGTCGGGATCAACGGTTTTGCCGATTGTAATTCAACTAGTATTGGAAATCTGAATTCGCTTCGAGCTATTTCTTGTTTTGCATTGATATAATTTTCTTTACAGATTTTATTCAATGCATTTTAAATAGGGCTTTAAAATGCTTTATGTATCTTTCCTGCAAACCTTTCTTACTTGTGGTGTATTCTGTTGAACAGTTGTTAAGACAATACCAAGCGTCTCCTTAATGCTTCTACGTTATAAGATCAAGGAGTTCAATTACATTCCTATGTGAAGTAAAATTCTGTACTCGTGTACATAGTAACTACAATCTTGCTTGAATCAGCTTTAAAATTTCTAAGACGTTGCGGGTGCACTTTTAAAAGTCCATTCAAATGTATTTCCATTTTCCTCATTTTTATAGTATCACTTATTTAATACTTTTAATAACTTTTGATATTACGCATGTCCGTTGACGACGGTTGAAAATATTACAAACATTAAAAGTAAAGTTGGATCCAACCAAATATCAAAATAATAGTTACTCTCTTCATATAGTTCACTAAAAATAAAATATAATGAAAAAAAGATGTAATGTGCAATTTATTTTTCCAAAACATAATCATTTCAATCGCTATTATTATGAAATTCAAATGCAAAATTTGTTCACAGGATAACAACTATACAACTTTTGTAGTTGTCAGTTGTCTAATCCATACGTATATGCAACCTCTCAAAATCTTGCTTAATCTGTACGATGTTTAAACGTCTCTGTTGGCGGACTGAATGAAAAATTACGTTAAGGTGAACCCTCCTAACGACATTGTCTTGATATGATTTAAATCGAAAAGAAAACGTCATTTACCACGGCCAGAAGCTTTCGGCAGTTATTTTCGTTTTACAGTACCATAAAACGTGAGTGCTCGTATCTTTTTAAAGCCTTTGTGCAACTGTAGATCGTAAAATAGGATGTTCTGGATGTTTTCGTATTTGGCTTCTAAATCACAATCTATGTAGTTATCTTTAGGGCTATGTACATTCACCGAAAATTGGAACGTTTATGGGTTTATTATTCGACACTGTAGGCGTCTGTTACACTGTGAATGCAAACCTATACCTCCGGAAATCGGAAGGTTTATAATTTTTAGAGAAACAAATGAAACAAAATATTAGAAATGAAAATTATCTTCGACTGAATTACAGTTTCGAATACAGGATAATCAACACGAAAAGTTGAAGTTTTAAAAAATTTCGAGAAACGGAGGATATTGTTAGGTATTATAGTTCGGAACTATATTATGTTTCAGAAACAAAGAGCTCAGACTCTGTTTTACGAATTATCTGACTCGATGAAAAAATAAATTTTCGAATTACACTCCATTGTTTGATATCACAGTTCAAGACCACTTTCATAATATTTGTTTACTAGCAAAACAAGACAATGCTTCGTTGTGCTTCGGTTACAGTTATCACAACACCGGAAGTGGTTTATGAGTTGCTTCAAAACCGACGAAATTTCCCGTTGCGGGAACAACGGAACAAACATATTAATTTAAAATCGTCAACAACTTTTCGGGTTTTGCAGCCAGAAACTTAAGGAACGTAAGAAAGAACGGTAGATGTTTAATTTTATTAGATGCATTATTTATAGTTAACCCAATAATTTGATTTCATTAAACTTAATCGAAGCGCGTATGTTATATAGTAGGTACTAAAATGAGCACAGAAACCACTCAGTATTAATTAGTTTGTTCCGTGGAGTAAAGCAACTTTTTAACATAAATATTCATTTCTACGCTAAACAATATTCAATAGTGATTTGTGTAAATTGTTACGGTATGTAGCTCATTGCCATATATTTTTAATTTTAAACACATTGTCGTAACTGTCTCATTTTCGTAACAGCGTTTAGTATTTAATAAGAGATGAAATCTTTAATTTACCACTGTATGTTGGAAACATCATACAAAATATTTTGTTTTTAACAAAACACTTATACCATAGTAAAACTTTGAAAGAAATTACACTTTTACATATGTATTTTTCGTGGCTTCCACATTATCTTGGATTTTTTTAAACTAAGGTTCAAATACAATGGACACGTATTCATCTATAAAAAGAACTATAAACTTATAGAAAATAAGCTGTGCCGACAGATATTCTTTTTCACAATATAAAAACATTTCATTTCTATCGAATCGAATTGTGCATCTAAACCATTTTCAAATCCATTTAAACACCCAAAAAAAATTACTACAATCGGTCCAACCGTTTACGAATTTAGTGAAATACACACGAACAGAGGAATTATATTAATAAAGATAAATTCATTAACCAAATTAATACAGTACAACGTCTAAGGCGATGTAAGGTCATTCCAAGTGATGATTAGTCAGCCTAATATATACTTTATAGTATTTATATACCTACATAGTTATTATACATAGTTTATTGCGCTGTGATGTGGCGTGGAATCATTACAAGAGCCGCAGATACACTATACATACATATATTGAATAGAATTAAAGTAGTATTGAAAACATTTCGTAGTCACAGCAAATGACTTTTACGATATGAAAATTTTCAATGACCTTGAAGTAAAAACCTAGATCAGGTATGTACTTTTTCTTGTTAATAGCAAGAAACAACCTTATGGTAAGATATATTCTTTTGCAATACCAAAAGCCTAATATATACCTTAGCCTAAGAAACCAGGAATCGGGGCCTCAGCACTTTTGGGTGTTTGGAGTGTGGTATTTTACTTCACGTAGCACTAATATTAAATTTGGTAGTACAGAAACCGGCAACCTCCAAGGAGCGTTCTATAAACCTACTACAATTTATTCCCTGAGGGTTTAGGCATGGCATTAACTTTAACCGTATAGTGCTTACGAAATATCACTTATCTAGAAGGTTATCAACATAAATAATCGCTCCATCTCCGTCGATGCCACTTTACGACGAGTTCTCTGCAAATATTCAGCTGTAACCCGTATCGTTTGCAAATGATTTATATTTATTTGCTCTCGTTTAACGTAACGTTACATATCTACCTATAAAAGTAGGAATGTACTACATATATGTGAGTCTAATTGAATTCAAGAGGTTAATTTTTTTGGATGGGCTCACAGTCTGACAGCTCCTGTCAGGTGCACAAGTACGTGATAGATCGTTTGAAGCAAATAACCAGTTTGTAGTTGAATAGAAAATTGCTATTGGCAAATTATTTAGCCATGTTTAGGACCAACTGTTTTTGTTTGAGGAATTTGATATTATCAGAGGCTTTCTAGTGTTGTTAGATGTTTTACAAATGTTTTGTATCAATAATTCCTTTAATATCCGCAATCGTTGCCTTTCATTGCTCAGAAAACTGAAGTACTCATAGCTAAAATATGTAATATCTACAAGACTTATGGCACCCCGACCATACCTTTGCCTGGTTGCTTGTTGATACCATACTTACTTTTTTAAAATTAAGGTATGAGGTAAATTTACTGTGCATCGTTGTGTACAAAGACGTCACAATTTAGAATTACGAATAGATATTATAATTCATTTCAAACCTGAATCTGAATTTCATTTTATACCTTTGTAAAGTCATATTAATTAATTTTAACAAGGTATAGTATGGTTTAGATTGTTGTTTAGTTAGAAGCCCGTGAGCATAGAGTTCCTTATTCTTTACTGTTATTTTAATTAGTACCTAGTTCACGGTGCAATGAGCTTATATTGAGCTTTCTAGAATTTTGTATTACGACTATTAAGTATGCTCTTTTCATTTTATCAGATATTGTACCACATCATATTCGTTGAGTTAATAATAATTGTTTATTTAACAATACTAACCGCCAGTTTCTGAAAGGCTTGTCAAAATTTCGTTCATCTAACACGCATATTAACGTGAAAGTTCTATGAAGACAATTCGAGTTTCTGAAACGTTGCTTAGCGAATAATTTCTGAATAATCATGCTTTCTGCAACCCAATTGACGGTGGACAATAGATTTGACAGTGAATTTCTTAATTTTTTCGTTGATCAGCCTTTCAGAAACCGGCCGTAAGTATATCAAAATTAATTAATCGTGGAATAACAATTTGTTGTGGACAAATATATAAGAGGAACTGACAACTGGTTGTAAATTAATATTGTCTAATCTGTTAATGGACGAGAATGTAAAAAATAATTTAAGGTAGAGCAGAAATAGTTTTACTAATACTTAGTAAATCCTGGCGTACGCATTGCTGATTCAATTACTGCAAATTGCTTGTGAAATGATTGTAGGATAGGATTTCCATCGAGGATGTTAACAATGTATTTCCCGAAGTTTCCAACTGATCGGCGCGTGGCCATCGACCATCGCACAATCAATCGATACAATGGTGTCATTGGAGTGATTATAGAAACAATTTCGGATGGTCAGTACCGTCAGTGGGCCTAGCGGCGGACGTTGTTACGGCCCATCCGGGATTTTCTATATCCAATACAGCTAGCACTCCTATCTAAGACAAACGATTAATTCCAATTGATCAGATGCCGGAAACCGCAATTATAACACGATTCATACTTCACACAATTACGCAGATTGATTATGGAGTTTAAGGATATAGAATCGATTTAAATATTTGCATAAGACTTCCATAATACATTTTGTAAAACTTCCCGTAATTTGAATTATTGAATATTAAATAATAGCTATAATACAGAACTTCACTTGTTAAGACTGTCATATGATAAAAAGTCAGAAAATTAGAGAGATGTCGTCTTCTGTTTTCAATTTTCGTATCGATGCAGCAGCCATTCATAAGGGGAATGTCGTGCCTTCGGACAGGTGAGTGACCGCAACAAAGCACCCGTAATAGGTAATTAATGTATAACCGCTGCAGAGTGCAGTATGCCGCTAGTGCCGTCAGTGCCGCCACACGCCAACATTTGCATACACCGTCCAGGTTTCGCGGTGTTTACCGTTTTTATTTACATTTCCAACACGTGACACTTTTCTAACGAAACAATAAAAACTAAACTAAATGGAGCATTTAGAGGGGAAAATAGGAAAAGTTAGGATTGTTAAAAATTTTTTGCATTCTAAATTTAACATTTCTGTAGCTCAAATAGTTCATTGCTTACCTACTTACTTCTTATTTCCTTCCTTGCTAACTTTCTCATTCCGCCCTGGAAAAGCGTGATCAAGTGGATACGTTCCACGCTGCCTCGGTTCTGTTAATTGTATTATTTTTTGTATGTACAATGTATGTATGAAGTATGTACTTATTCGTAAACCAAACGAGTTTATACTTGAGAAGTAGATTGAAAATGTAGTTATTGGCAGCATATTTGCAATTTCATGTTTATATCAGCCTGCAGATCTAATCGAGGCTAAGTGCAGCTCGGAGGGTAACAATCACTACCACATGTACGTACCGGTTTCCCCTGAAGCAATTTCTTTAATTGAAGGCACGGACATGTAAGTAGGTCGTGCCTGCATGACATTAGCGTTTCTGGACTCGAACATTCAAGATCGATGCCCGATAGCAATATATTCGATAACCTTTATTGCGCAGTTAATTTCAATGATGTAATTAAACACAGCGCGTTTGAGTCTTTTTTCTTGAGATATCTTGTATAGGATTCAGGAGTTCTTTTACCCAAAATCTTTTAGTAATCCAAAGTTCAGTGAGGCTGGCACGCGCTAGGACATTTCAATAACTCACAGTCATTGTGCCGCGGCCGACTGCCGCGATGCCGCAAGCCGGTGCTACTAATTTCGACAGCATCCATAGGACGTTGCGGTATGTTCACGGTTTGATTTCTGTAATAATTGTCACCGGTAACGACCGTGTTCCAGATGGCTCAATCGTTACTATATGTAAGCGATATCTCGGTTCTTTTACTTTCTTTCGTGTTCATGTAGAACATGTTACTAAATATTATTAAAGATTTAGTAGTATGTTAGCTGCCTTATCACTGACGTATGTGTATACGAAATATATACCTATAAATTCAAAACATAGCCTTAATTCAGTGAAAAATTCATACGGTAGCAGTTGGAACCTTGCCTATAGTGATAGAGTAAATATTTGCATGTCTATCGGTTCAGGTTTGTTTTCTTTTGCAAAACATAAAACTGTGACATATTTATATTGAGTAATAAAGAATACTTACAGAAGTATTCGTATTTTGCAAGTGTGAGCTGGCTAATAGTTTTCTAGACCTGTGTTCTATGCCTCGGCGGGAGAGGGACACAACGTTAAACGCTTACTTGGTTGATGGGCGTCGAAGCAAGAAGATAAAGAAATGTGACACACTTAGGAAATGTATGGGACGTTATAGTTTAGAATGACTTGTTATATTTTAAAAGCTTTTTTGCAATTACTCTTATAGTAGGTATTTCGTATCTATCTCCCTTCTTGTAGAAACGCAAAATTAATTAATATGTACTATGTACTTACTTAAATGTATAAAAAATAAACTTAATTGTATTCCTCATACCAAAAGAGTCTATCATTATAGCTGCTTAAACTGTTTAAATCATTATCTTATTGGCAACAGGTAAATGTTGTTTTTTTTTTGGGCTCCTTAGAATATTTTAGTATGAGTTTGGTTTATATCTAACATTTCCAAGTTCTTTCTCTCTCAGTATTTTTATGATACTGTTTGTTTCATAATAGTTTCATTTGTTATATTGCTTTGAAGCTAAATGAGTTGATAAAATTTCGTTTAAAATATCGGAAACAACTCGCAATTCTATTGTTTCTGAAATCGTCAGTTATTAATTAAACGCAAAATACAATAGTGGACGTTTCCCCTCCTGTTTCACTAAACAAAAGTACCGAAGTCTGTCAAGGCTGTGTCAATTGTTTTGTCGCACTTGGTTCAGCGCGTGCACAAAGGATTTTTGGTTTAATAGCAATACTATTTAGCGGATCTTGTCAATTACTCAGTTATTAGAATAATCTTTTTGCAACAACAACAATAAAGGTTTGATTGAAAGTGAAAGGAGTTGTCTATAGTTTTCATTCCGCATATTTTCAACAGCTTCAGTACAGTGAGGTGCGGCTCATGCAATAGACTAACAGTAGCATGGATAATGGAGATGCTTTAAATATTAAAGAAGTTAAACTCAAGGATTTAATTATATCTACTGAATTATAATATATATTACTGATATAATCTGGACCACACTACAGCAGTTAGTCCTTAGCGGTAGATATCTTCCACTTCCAAGTAAGAGCCGCCCGTGACTACACTTACTAATGGTTTATGTCCAATATTAATTTGGGTTCGACAGCTGAAATACCAGCGCTAGATACAGTTTCTTTGTGAAAACAACGGGCTTGACTGATATTATGTCCCATTTGCTTAGTGTCAAAAATCGATAGATATTATTTTCCTTTTTTTTTAATATAAAATATAAGAAACAAACTTAAACAATAGGTATGATGACCTAAGCTAGCGGAAGATCCCCTTTTGCTAAAAAATCATTTTCTGAAGCGCTCGTTCTTTACCGAATCATGTTTAAATCTAAGTATTTATAAAGATTATAATATAAATTAATAAAATTTGTGCGATTCCAACGACCTGTATTTCGATTTTATTTTTGTCTTATGAGGTTTAATAGTTACAACAATGTCATATCAAATGATTAATCAATTTTATAATTTAAGGGACTGTTTGCGTGTCAAATATTTCGGCGCGTTAAGCCTTCGCAAATTGGACGTCGTTACGGAGTTGCATCAACCGCCTGTGAATAATGTGATTGACCAGAACTCGTTACGTTCTCTTGAGCCGAGGCCGGTTTTGTAAACACGGAAAAGTGCCGATTATCATCGTCATATGTCACAGTGTAGTAAATAAAGATAATTTTAGGATGCTTTACAAAAGTATTCCAAGTTTAAGCCTAACCTATCTGGTTGTATAGCTGTTCATTTGTGTGATCTGTGGCCTTATAGCTTCTAAAAGGATGAACAATTTACATATGTGTTGTTTTGTTTTAACGGTAACTTGATCGGGTGTTCAATTGAAGAAAATGTATTCAGCAGTTTATAGGTCGTCAGCTCTTTTCTAGGGATGGATATCAGCAACTTCTATTTAGTATCATGTGAATGCATGATTATTTGGACTATACATTACTGAATAAATTAGAATCAGTAGGATTGTTTCACTAACTTGCTTAT
>DWJN01001475.1:0-17849 GCA_018248895.1 Carystus phorcus
ATCTTTTAGAGGGGAACAATATTGTAATACATGATTTTTGAGTAACTTTCACCGTTTACTCAGCGCACGCATGGAAATCTCAAAATTATGCCGTTTTCGCAATATTTTTAATTGCTGCTCCTTTCCTATTCATCTTCACGTGATGTTCTATAGCCTATAGCCTACCTCTATAAATGGACATATCAACATATCAACATGGAAAACTTGTGTCCAATATTTGCAAGTTGTTCTGTTGCATGTAAAAAACTTACAAAGTCAGAAATGTGTATGTGAAACGTTTCAGGGTCATTCAGGTTGCTGGTTATCAGGAACATTAACATATTTTTTCAGTACACATTCAGTCCATAATTGTAAAAATAAGCATTCTCCAGTGTAATTCAACCATGATAATTATTGAATATTTTAAGAAAACATTTAAATTAACATAATTTTCCTGTTTATACATTCTTCTTACATCCGTTATTTGCACAAACGATGCTAGATAAAATATATCAGATAATCTAAAAACTCATAAAAAACAAAAAAAAATACAAAATATAGATATAAAAAAAGGTTGAACTGTCTTTTATGTATATCATAGCCTATTTATGTATAGATTTGTATAGCATATTTAATAGACAGATAAAAATTTTAATGCAAACAATTTTGTATTTGAATTTTGTTTTTAGATATATCTCTCTTGTCATGCTCTGTGTAGAGACAGGTGTTCAATAACTCACTGTTCATCCACGGAGTCTTCACCGTCCCCGTTCTCCTGTTCATCATCCGACACCACCAGCTCCAAGGCCTCCGGCCCGCCGGCCGGGCAGCCCATCTGTTACAGACAATTATTAATTATCAAAAACTATAAATAGATAACGTCACACACTCAGCCTAACCCTAGGATTTCATATCGTGGCCGCCATGGATAAAACATAAAAACAGGGGGACACAACCAGAATTTAAATTCGTCATTAAAAAAATCTCGCTGGAAATGGAACCAAGGACCCTTTGATTGACAGTTGGATATGGTAACCTTTTCACGATGTAAGTCATATACATAAACACATTTATAATTCTTTAGAAATGCAGCAGAGATCCAAAGATTCAAATTTGTTTTTTTTTTTATTAAATAACCTCATTGTACCTCAAATATTTTTATGACATTCACCACCCACCTTGAAGTTATCTTTAGTGCCCACAAGGGGACGTTCTCGCCTATGCTGGGAAAGGCTGCTGTAGGCAGATTTGACCTTGTACAAGTGTCATCTTGTGAATAAATTCATTAAAACCCGGATTGAACCGACCTTCTGCCAGGCCCTGGTGGCCTCCTGGTACTGCAGGCCAGTTTCACTCTGCCGCAGCAGCGCCGTGAGCAGCCGGCGCGCCGCCACGCACAGCGCCAGCGCTTCGCCCCCGCACACCAGCGACGTGAACGGCTGCAGCAGCGCCGCCACGCTCGCCTCGGGTATATCCCCCTGCGACACCTGGCGGCAGTGGGGAGAGTTAAAACATTTATGTTATAATACAGTAATGAGTGTCTAATATTTCGGTTTTACCACCGTTTCAAAAACTAGACTTAAAAAAGAAATGGTAAAAGATATTCCTTAGTTATTATTTATTGTTTAGAAACAATCCTACACTATTAACAAAATTATTTGGCATTACTAACAGTTATTTTCAAGCATCCTTGTCATTTATACTATATTCATTTTACAGTGCTTTTCAACTATATAATAAAAAAAATCTGTAATGTGTGTTTTTTAACGTAATTGAACAGACGAAAAATAGAGGAGCCCACGCAGAAACAACCTAAGTACTGTCTCTCAAGCCGAAACAATATAAATCATTTGGCAGCTTGACTCAAGATAGACTGTATAAAATGTTGTAATGCGTTCAAACCGCAGTATATTTTATCTATGATAATACCGATATCCACAGGAAGGGACCGTTGACCGTCGGAGAGCTCCATCGTGTCGCTGGTGTCAACATATCAACTAGATGTACCAAACGTGGTGTACCTTGGCCAGCTCCTCCAGGTAGCAGTCAATAACGTGGAGGATCATCGACATGGCGTTCCGCGCGTACTGCGGCGTTTTCACACACAGGATGCCTGGGGACACATTCGATATGTTTTAATGTCATTATTTCTAAGGGGCTCAGTCGCTCCGTGACATACATACATTACATATTTGATACTAAGGAAATACTAAAAGCTTATGTTGAAAAGCTAGAGATACAACTTCAATTGCCATATCTGATAAAAATCTTCATTCGAGTAATGCTACTTTTCATATTAACACCCACTGTCCTTCATATTTATTATATATATATTAGAATTTTTTATATCAATAAAGAATAAATTACAAAAAAAAATACCCAAACATTTGAATTACTTTACTTCCTTATAAATTGAATTGTAATTGTACAAATTATGAGTCTTTGTGTGTACTTCTGAAAGAGTTAAGTTATGAGTAAAATCATGTTAGATTGAAAGATACTTTCATGTGAAAATAATAGACTATGAAAACAACCGCATCGTAAACTTAATTCATGTAATTATTAAGTTCATGTTTTTTAATTATTTTTGACTTAGTAAGTTGTGGCTGAGGTTGGTTACCATCGCTGGCCATGAGCATGTTGCTGTACGTCTGACAGCTCTGCAGACTCCAGTCACACCTCAGCAAACAGCGGAGACTGCCGCGGAGGTAGCGACGCACCAACTGAGAGAGAAAGATTAGCAATCTATAATATAAAGCTAATAATATATGCTAATAATAAAAAGTTAAAGAGTTTGATAGTTTAAATGCACCAATCTCAAGAACTACTGGTTCGAATTTAAAAAATCACTTTGTATTGGATAGTACAGTTACTGAGGAAGGCTATAGGCTATATAACATAACGCTATGACGAATACGAGCTGAGCATTGATGAGAAATGTTACAAAAACTGTACAAATGTTCCAAGGTGAAACAAAGTTTGCCAGGTCTAGTGATGATAATATATACCTACTAACTATTCTTGCATTAAATACATATTTAGTTGTAAAGATAGTTTATATTTTGTTGTAACATGGATTTAAAAAAATGATTGCAACCAAGAGGCAACACGACAAAAACTGAGAGAAAGCAAGAGTAGATGTGGTGTAAATACTTAAGGATGCATATAATAATATAAACAATACATACATAGTCAAAATGTGATAATTATGTATTACCTCAAAAGTTATCAATAGGAAAATAAGTTAAAGAGTGACATACTGTAACTTACATTGATTTTTATTTGTACAATATTGTAGGACAGCATGCAATTAATAACAAATTTTGCTGTAGCTATTATGAAATAAATTTTCAAATAGTGAACATAACATTACCATTAAAAACTTGTCTATCCTGTGCTGGTCAATGCCGTACCATTCAGTGGCCAACACTTTGAATCCTGCCTTGGTCATTAATACTGCATGTTCAAGCTGCTCCGGCATAAACAGATCCAGGATTTCCGCTATACTATCGCACAATTCTTCCTGTTGAAAATGACCTCTCATAGTACTCACATAGCTTATTAGCATGTATTGGAATAAAAATATATCATCAATCTTAATATATATAAATTATGTATCACAGTGTTTGTCCGTGATGGACTCCTGAACTACTTAACTGATTTTAATCAAATTTTGCACACCATGTCCATTTTGATCCAACTTAAAAGATAGGATAGCTTTCATCTCAATACATATCTGCAATATTATTTTCTTGCAAATTATCTATTTTATATCTTACAAAGGATTAGTTCTATATGATTCTAACAGATGGCGGTGTAAAGTAATTAGTAGGCTAAATTGACTATGTAAGCCTTAGTAACAGCAACATGTGGCCGAGTCTGCTACTATACTATAAAAAATATTGTGTGATGTGTGAGTGTATAGTAAATTATAAATCATACCTGTACTAAAGGCTTGTCTGACATCCAGACAGCATAAAACAATCCTTTCCACACTCGGATGAAGTCATCTTCTTTAAACTCTGGAACAAATAAAGCACAGAAATGTTAACAAAAGAAATTATTACATCTCATTAAAAATATTTCTTGATTCACTATCATTTCACATGTTAAGTAGTAATGAGGGTAATCGGACCAATAAAGTATAAATAATTTTTTCCCTTATTTTTATTATTGTATGTTATTGGTTTAATTCAACATGATAAAACAATTCCTTATAAAAATTTTCAATAGTAATTATAGTATGTACTTGTATAGTTGTGTAATGTCAGGCGGTCCTTTCTAGCTATTGCAATTAAATGTGTTATTTTAAATGTAATATGTCGTGTGCAAAAATAAACAAATAGTGATAAAGGGCAGGTGGCAAAAAGCATGTTATTAGTTACATTAAAATATCTACAGGTGTCCTACATAATAAAAACGTTAAAACCATTTGAATAACATTTTTTTGAGGTTATGGCTAGATAATCTAGCTACTAAAAACTACATAACATCTAATATGTATGTTATAAATAAAAACCATTACCGTATCCTTTTTCAAAGCAATTCTGGAGCCATTTCTTCAATGTTTTAAGAACCCGATCACGGGTTTTCTTTTCATTACCAGACAACAACCTCGCAAACTTAAATTCTTGCGCTACAACCAACACTTGCTCCTTTTTATTTTTATCTTTCTGTTTTTTCTTTAGTTTTTGTTTTTTCTCTTTAATTTTATTGGGTACTTTCATGATTCTCGGTTTTAATTTATTCGCATGTGAAGAAATAAAAAAGCTGAAAATACGCAGACGGCATGAGTTTTGTTTGGCAAAATTTGGCAGCTACGTTGACGTTATGAATTTTGATGTTTACTTGACATAACATGACAAGTAATGACATCTAAACAGTTAACAAATCAATAAAAAAATGCACCGTAACGCATAGATAAGAAAAACCCGCTGTTTTAGAAAATCGCCCTAAAGTTAAAGTGTTTGTTACTTCGTGTTCGGATAAAATCTTGCTTAAATTGTGCCAAAATTGGATTATTTCATTTATTACATGCACAATTCCTGCAGTATTATTGTGTTATGGTGTAAGTATAAAGACATTATGTGTGTTATTCTTCACTCGTATCATTAAGTTTAAAAGCCGTTTACGTCCAATACTAGTTACTGTAGGTTACCACCATAGACAATACATTAAATATCGGGTCAGTAGCATTACTGAGGTTTCGCCGCATCCGCACAAATAATACGGGTCTACCCTCATCATTGCGGCGCCTACACACTTTCCCTACATAACTCAATTCTTTGAATCGCCAGAAGGAAGGCGAATACTCTGTAGGGGAAGAAGGGAACTGATTAGGGTTTTCAGAATAAAGTAGAGAATTGTTACTATTGCTAATAAGCCGCACCGATCGCTGGTCAGCTCCTGCTGGACTTCCGTCACGTTAAGTGGACGTTCCACCTGGTAAGGCAAGACCTCCGTAGACGATATAAAAACGACGTTCTTGTTTGACTTTCATAGTATTTTTAAAAATCGTCGTTTTTTTCCTCTTTCAATGACCACTCACCTGATAAATAATGGAGACTTATAAGATTAAAAAAAATATATAATTTCAAGTTGTCTGTTGGGTTTAGCTACCTAGAAATATCTGTCATAACATGTCTGAAGCACGTCAATTTTAGGTTAGAAATGAATAAAACAACGTCTTTATAACTTTGTATATAATGACGCATATTTACAACTATTACTCTTATTTATACAGGTCTTTTCTTACTTAAAAGATTCATTAAATAAAACTGACTGCAGACTGGACCAGTGGTCCTACATATTAACATTATCTTACTTAAAATAAAAAGGTAAATCAATCCATTTAATCATAAAACAGTAAAAAAAGAATTAAAATCCATTCTGTAGTCATTTCTATTTTAGCAATATTTAATCATCTGTGATATATTTCAACCGAAATCCGCAACATAAAAACTTTCCAAACGTTATTTGTATCAGATTACAGTCAAATTACATCAAATTATTTACAATATACATATAGTAAACCTAGCACGGCACTGCTAATGATATAATTTTAGCGCTGGCAAAACAATACATATTTTTTCTATAAAATATTATATTCAATAATCCTGCTCGCCCGCCATACCTCCAACTAATAAATTTAAACTCCACTAATATCTACGCTTCAACATCAATATAAATTCATTTTTCCTTACAATAATTATAATTTTATTTTAATTTCATTTATTTTCTGATTATATAATCTGTGATGTTCCGTATTCAATATACAATATCTTAACGTAACACGTACATATTGTAATATATTTCGTTATACGATATCTACGAGAAGGTACTTCGATAATAAAATACAATGTGATGGCCTTGCTCAATACAACAGCCTCTAAGTCAACGCTCATTTTATATAGTTTTAAACGATACATTTATTTAACACGTAACACAATAACATTACGACACAAAAACAATTCTAACAGACATAAAAACGTCAGCGCTATGCTGAAACTTCAATAGGTCAAGATGTGTAACATAATTTTGTAATATTCTTTTCATAACAAGTAATGATCCAACTTATGTGAGATTTATTAATCACTGATAAGATTTATTGGTATTTCAACGAGAAATTGGCACTCTATAAGTATATTAATGGCTACACCGCAGATTTGTGTGCAACTGGAACAAATTATTGTATACAATTTTGTTGCAAATTTATAACCAGAAAGCCTACAGTTCCGTATTTTACAGGTTATACATACATATAAGTTTCTATTATTATGTAATGCAAGACAAAATTAAATAAAATATAAATATATAGAATATGTTGTCTGTATGTTCAGTTGTCCACATATTGTATGGATAATACTCTTTATAAACAGCAACAAAGTGCGGTATGAACTAATTATATTTTTATGTAACAGTTAAATATTAACTCTTAATACATTTGCTATGGCAAAATCAGGAATCTGTTTAGTTTCAAATATTTATCTAAACTATCTATTTTATATACAATATAATTATATATAATCTATTTACTTGAATTTCACCTTGAAATGCAGACAGTTCATATTGGACTAGGTTATGAAATATAATTTGAATTTACACTGTGGCATCATAATAAAAGTTTGCTTAACTGTATTTAACTAACATTGGGATAGTATGTGACCAAAGGAATATGATAACAAATAAATATATTATAATCCAGATGCATTTAAGACAGAGTGTATTTAAGTCTACATATGTATATACTAACGACAAATTGCAACTTTTAATAATGAGATACTTTAGTAAGCTTAATTACTTCAGTTTAGCGTTGAAATAATGGCGTTTATTCACAACAATATCCTTCTCTAAATATTAAATAAAGTATATTGCGTTAGAGATATCCTAAAGAGAGACGAAGTGATCAATTTTACTATTCTAAGTCCTTAAGCCCCTGTCTGCATTTTAAAGAAACATAGGAATCACGCATTTTGTATCTAACATTATTATCATTTAACATGTGTACTATATTACTTACATCTATATGTAAAATGTCCCTTGTAACTTCAATGAGCGGAAAACATTATTTATAACAGATAAAATAAAAAACGTAGACAGAACGAACACAATATATATACTAATACAGGCACTTATCATTAAAGGACATTTTACGTATAGCGTAAAGGAATTCCTTAGGAGTTTGAACTCCGGTTAAAAATATAATAATAACAAAAAATGTTGGAAGAACATTTGTACTATTGCAACTTTATATTTGTATTTAATGCTACATTACAAAAATATATAATATACAACGCTGGAGTAACGATGCGACGACACATGATACTGTATATAAAAAAACATAAATGTGTCATGAATGAATCTGTTATACACATAGATTTTAAGTGTACTAAACAATACGCACAATAGTTGAAATTGTTAGTTTTAATGCAAAATGCAACTTTATACACTTTACGTTTTAAAGAAATGAATCCCAATACATACACAACATATATTTACTTGCCTTATCCAAACTCAACCGTTGGACTAGTTAATTTTTGCTGTAACAGTGACAACTTTAATGCTAATAAAATTATGGGCAAAACACTCAGTTTACACCCGATTTTTGTACATAATAATACATAAAACAAATACATATTTATATTGTCGCATCATCACGCCCTCACGCCGTATAAATTCTACCTTAACATTATTAAATTAATGTATATTGTTTATGGCAACATTTATTATAAGCGATAGATCCGTCAATAGTCATTAAACTCATTACCTTTCATCATCCTAACCAGTAGAGTATTCTATAGGACCTCGGTTAACATTATATTCTACCTTATAGTTTAAGAACGTTATTAGTGTGTGGGAGTTGTTACGTTTCAATAATATGTAAAAAAAATCCCTATCCAATAACTTTGTAACTTTTTGTACAAGTAAATAATTATGCGAAGATTTTTTTAAGATATGCAACATTTGTGCGAAATGTTCAAGTATATAAATGGAATGGGAAAAATGTATTTTCATGAATTTTTTTTTCAATTTTGGCAACACTCAAGTAATTTCAAACACATTCTGTTGATTAGGATTAAACAATGTTATTGCTAGCTTAATTTTTAAAATGTAGAGAGACTGAGTATAATGTTATAATTAACTTTTATTATTATATACAGAACTAAATGCCAAAACGAAGCAACAACTCCAACACATAATCCCCTACATCTTTTATAATTTAGCACATATATTGTATATATTTTTTTATTTTTTATAAATTCTCTACAATATAATTTCATTATACATACACTTGCCAAATCATCATATATATGTTTATATTTTTATTATTTACAATAAATGCTGTTTCTGAGCCTTTAAATTGTCTCGAATAAGTCATAGGATACCAATGACCACTAAGTTATATTTGACTTTATTATTATGCCTTGTGTAAGCAGAACGATCTTCTTAGCAGAAAAACCTAATATATAACGGTAATCAAGAGAATACTAAAATAATAGCTGTTAATTTTAGGGTTGCATATACTGATATAATGATGAGTAATGATGAATGATGAGTGATGAGTGATGATGAGTGATGATAAAAAGATGTAATGTATCTTGTATTTAAGTTGAGTATTCACCTATTATTATGTGAATTTTAAGTACCCGAAACATAAAAAAATAAATATATACCAATATTGTCACTTTCAAACCTCTTGAACAGTCTAATTGCATATATACTTCAATGGATGCTTGTTTGATTTAGATATATAAATAAATCATTAAAACTATGTCATTGGCACATCAATTTAGTTAATAGTTGGTATTTTTTAAGTGAATTGCTTTGTTAATATTTTGTCCTCATTGTGTTAGGCTTTGTAACAACAAGTGGTCTAGTAAAATACCTCTGGAATTTGACATTAGTCTTTGCGTAACAAATCATGATTCTGGGTTAGTAGACCCATTTCAGTTTTTGGTGTATTTGCGTAAACTATATTTTTCATAATTCAATGCCAAATATTAAAAGAATAATTTTACAAAACGCTACCAAATTTTTTTAGGTTCCGATGAATGAATGTTCCGTGTGGAGCACAAGGTTGCATCTCTATCCAACAACCTACACTTAGATTGATTTAGCATCAGTACAAAATAAGTTATATTGATCAAGTTTAAACTATTTAAAAGGGATGTATATTGCCGAAGCATCTGCATAGTTTTTGGTGTTGATGGGCCAAGTGTTTGATCTCTTAAAGTTATAGGAGGGTGGAACACCATCAATGTAGAACTCCATGTCATGGTTCCTGAACAGATCATGTATAACCGATTTCCACTTCTTCAACCAGGATTTCTTTGTCCCTGTCTCGATGGGCAATGTTACATTTGGTAGACTATGGCTCTCCGGGAATGAACTAGCCTTAGCTGTGTTTTCACATGTTCTCGATACGGTGAAGTCACATGGCAGTTGTGTCTTTACTTTCGTAACTGTTATGTGTGGTGATGGCAATGGTATGCTTATTTTTGGTAAGTTTTTCGATGGGGACTTGAATTGCTTGCCTTGGGGTGATTTCACTGGGGAGATATCCCACGGCGATGCCTTTGGCACCAAGAGACGGCTAGGGGATGGTCTAGGTCTGGATACAATCTTATTTTTTGATAAGGATATCTTAGATTGAGACGTCTTAAGTTTTAAATCGTTCGATTGAGAGTGAGTCATTTTGGATTCGCGCTGTTTCGTGGCAAGTTGCCCGGTGGACGCGCTTTTTGGATCTTTTTCAGTCGCTTTCGTGGGACTAGTACGGGCAGGTGCACCATTGCTTCTTTTAGCTATGTCTAGAATTTTTCTAGTGTTGTTTTCGATATCTTTCAAGGCCTTAGACTCATCATTCGTGGACGTCCTGTAGCTTACCGGTGGATTAAGTGTAGTGCAGACGGCAGCGTTTTTCGAATTTATGTTCCACACGTAAAATGGTGGCTGCTTCATTGACAGGGTTTTACGCGGCGACGTTTTCTCGAAAACAGGCACGGGCGTTATGTACGGCGATCTGGGTATCAGCCGCTGAGGAGTTTTGAGGGAAATTTCCACTGTATCGCGGTCAATCTTAAATTTTTTATTACCAAAGTCCCTTTTCGCTTGATCCAAGCATGGCGGCTTAAGTTTGTTAGCCGAGCTTTTGAAGAAATCTGTGATTTCCGCAGCTAGATTCTTGGAAAGCCTCTGAGTAGACTCCTTGGACATTTTATTCTTCAAATCCTTGGCTAACTTAGGATTGGATCCATCGATGGCCGATAAGTTGCCCTCCGTGCTCAGCAACTCGTAAGTATTCCGAGATTCGTTCCTCGGGTTGTGTATAATGAACACGTTTTCTTCGACTACGTTCATGACGGGAGCCGAATCTCGAATCGTAGGCCGAACTCGCACCTCTATCGCAGTGGCGACCGTATCCACTGACGATTCGGAATGTATGTCAACTTGCGAGTCGGTGTCGGACCGTTCTATCGGACCTGACTTCTGGGACTCCACATCGGAATCCGAGGGCCCCGTACTACGTATCCGAGTTCCTACATCTGTCGACTCTGCACCCGAGTCATCAACAAAGTTTATTTGAGCGGTACATTCTATGTTTTCAATGAATACATCATCTAAACTGCAATTGTCATCATTATCGTCTAATGGCGGACGTTCAATCGGTGGTTCGACATGTTTGGTCACTTGTATTATCGGTATCGCTTCAAAGGACATCTCAGTTTGTTGGTCGTCGCTCGACAACTTGGAGTCTGCGCTGAGCGCCTTGAACCTTGCTGGCTTCGGTCCGAGCGATGATCTCGGTGGGGGTTCGTCTCCGCGTAAGGAAGACAGTCTATGCCTGTGACGTCTCGGCGGCAACGGCAGCGAGTTGGTGGAGGAAGCTGTGTTCGATATCGAATCGGTGCTAGTTTTGGAGTACACCTGCTCGGATTGGTAGGACAGATCCAGGGAGAGGGGCCTGACGGTGTGTCTGAGGAGCCGCGGGTTGAACGTCTCGGAGACGCAGGGCACCGTCAGCGAGCGCGACTTGACGTACGAGCTGTTGGTCATTATACCCGAGTCCGTGATGGACAGATCCGAGAACGACACTCTTTCACTTAAACTTATATCACTTTTCACAATTTCACTAGGGTCAGCGTCCTTCGTGTCGGGCTTCGGTCCGAGGAGGTATCTCGGGGGCGCTTCGGTCCCGGGCAGGGAGTACTTCCGACCGTGGCGGCGCTTGGGCGGCAGGGGCAGTGTGTTGGTGGCGTGCGGTGCGAAGTTGATTCCCGGTGTGGCGTTGTCACTCGGGAATGGGTGGCGCTAGGTGCGCGGCGCCACCGCCGCGGGAGGCGGCTTCGGCGGCAGCCGAGGGGCTAGCCTGTGGATATATATAATCATTTTGTATAAACCAAAACACATACTGCCTGGGAACTTGTATCAATCACAAATGACGACCGATTTTGGTAACATTAGGTGTGATCGTCAATGTTCAGGCCAGGAATATATTCATTATACAATTGAAGATAGTAGTTGATGAAGGTGATATGTCGAATTTTGGATTTTCGCTGTTTTATGCATGAATGATGGTGATTTTTATTTTCTATAATATCGCTCCTATTTTTAAAATACTAAACAGTTGGCACCGCCAGAAACCTTTATTGGATAGAAACACTTAAGGCATTTTGAAATATTCTAAAATGTTTATACGAAACGAAACATTGAAATCGATTTTCTCAAAATTAGAATTTTGTGACATATCACCTTCATCCACTCATGTCTTCAATTATGAGGATATTTAGATCAGGACGACTACTCACTGTGCAGTGTGGTGTCGTCGCTGCAAGAGCGCCGAGTGCGCAGGCCGCAGCAGCTCGGGCGCGGGCGCGGGCCGCGGGGGCAGCGGGGGCGGAGCGCCCGCCGCGCCCGCACCGCCCGGCGACGTGCCCGCGACACCCGTCTCCGCCCACGGCACCTATAAAGGTAGTACACAAATATATACTACATTGCTTAACGTTGTGCTAGCTAGGCACTTTCTTCTCCACATTTTCACAACCATTTGCTGTATTTCGAGGAACGGCCAGCAGATATCTGCAGTATAGGAATTCGATACCGTAGCAATAAAATTGTCAGTGATAACAATTGTAATAAATAGTCGCAGTAGGTAGGTATGGGCACAGACCTGGTGGTGGTGCGGCGTGTGCGCGGAGTCCCGGCGGCGGCGCGGCGGCAGGGGCGGCGGGGTGCCGCACGCGCTGCTGCCGCTGCTGGCGCCGCCCGCCATCCCCTCACCCGACACGCCCACTGCGGACCGAACACCGAACGGTTACTTGGTCACTATGTCACCATCCATAGACATGACAAATATCAAGGGCATCACCCAATGCGTTGTCAGCTAACTAGCAAAGCACCCGCCCTAATGTTGTAGTATTTGCTCGTGAGAACAGTGTAAAATTATGTCTAAATAATAATTTATTCTCTGACATCAACAATAAGGGTTATTTTAGTGTAGATCAATATCAATGACAAAGATTCTTAAATCTAGTTTCGCATAATTCCGGATACACTAAAAATTAATATTATATTAAATTATATACATAAAACAAAAGTTTAAATTATATAAACTTTAAATAATTTAAAAGTCGTTCTGAAGAGGTTGTTTAGTAGTTTCCTCACCTCGATATTAAAGGACCTTTCGAAAAGGGTGTTACAATAAAAAAAAATACGTACGACATCTTTAAAATATCATTTTGAAATTGAATTTAGGTTCGTAAATGTACGAAAAAAGTTGACTTAAATAAGTATGTAGTATTATTCCATATCTTGGAAAATGTCAGTACATGCACTGTGCGATTCATAAATAAAAATAAATCATGAATATATCAATGTACATATAATTAATACAATTATATAGAGCTGAACTTACAATGAGCATTCGGTGAGGACGCCGAAGGAAAACTGAAGGCCGCCCTGGAATGTTCACAAAACATATTAATTGCTATTTAATAAATAAACTATTAATCTAACTAATGATAAACAATAAAGGATAAATAAATAAATAAAAATAATTGGTGGAATTAAAACGATTTCGATAAATCAATCGAAACTAAACTCAAATACTCTCGAGATAGATATCATATTAACTTAACACATGTGGATCACATCACACACCTGTCAGCGATCACTAGAGGGGAGGCGGAGGGCGCGGGAGATCTTTTCGGAGACAGTGCGGGACTCCTAGAAAATAATGTAAAATTACAATATTAGCACATCACATATTTTTTAAGAGATATAAGATGTATCTATATCCTTTTGTAGAAAATTAAATTGATATTCATGCGATTACTTAGAATAATAATAATTATGGTATGGGCGGGTGATGATTCGGTAAATAAAATATACTGTATTATTTTTTATTAATACTACTTTTAATTGATATTTTATGAATCTTTTGATTCCTTATATTAATTTTATTATATAATAATTTTCAGTCATAATCATAACGAAAATTAATTACAAAAGAAAAGCATGTTTTATTACTTTTCTATTGAATTTCTTTCCGGTCTAAATATTTGTACAGGTTTCTAGGCCACACTAGGTAAGAAAAACAGTAATATCAACGCAGTAAACATGTTTAATTATCAGTTACCTGATATAGTGACTGTATGTAGATTAATATGATTATATAGTATAAAAGAAACACTAGATTATTAATGCTTACAGGATTTGATTCCTCATTTAAATTGTGATTTGCTATAGTGGTTGCCCTGTGCATAAGAGTACCAATATCTACAAATAACTAGGATCAGTGTTCCCGTTGGGTTATAACATAGGTGTCTTCAAGGCAAGAGTGAAAGCATCTTCTAAGTTAGTGCTTCACCATCTTGCTGCATCTCTGCTTACCATCAGGCAGGATAGTAGTCTAGCATTAACTTGTATAGTGTAAAAATATTAGAGATGTAATAATTTACCTAAACAATTCGTGATGCTTCGGACTGGGCAGCGGTCTGTCGGGGGGCTCCGGGGGCACTTCGCACGCTGTCAATGAAACAACAATCTCATCAATATAACAGTGTTTCAGTATCAAAGTCATTACATTTCGTCTTAGGTACTTACAGCTCAATTTTGATAACATTATATCTTATTTGTTATTATTGTTACTATTAGAATTAGTTACTGATTTAAAAATCTGTAGTTAAGCCTACAGAAATACCTAACCCCGGTATTTGTATTAAGCTACATTTATCACTCTCGATATTGTCTGTTACTACTCGAGTTACCTATCACTTACCCTTTTGAGTCCCATTTATTGTATCACAACCAAAATCAACACATTTTTTCAATGTCACCGTTCTGATGTCATTATTACATTATGCATTTGCACACTTCAAAATGCTTATTGCTGTTCTATAAGTCTATAGCATATTAACATTGTACACTACAGATGAACGGTCTTGTTACTCCAGCATCTATTTAAATCAAGGTATAGATTTGTTCCAGTAATAGCAGTTGGGTGTACTGTATAATGTAACAGCGTGTATTGTGTGTGGTGCCGATAGAGGGCGCGGTACCGTTATGCGAGGGCGCGTCGTCGGCGCGGCGCGGCAGCGCGGGCGGCCGCTCGCTGTCCGAGCTGGTGCTGGTCACGCTGCTGCGCGGTAGCAACGGCGGAACTCGTTCCTGATCACAGAACGTACGAACGTTAAAGATTTTTTCTTCATGTTCGGAGGACCAAATTTTGGAAATCTCAAATTATTTCACTCAGTATCAGTCGAACGATTTTAATCACCGTAATCGTAGCAGATTTCGCTACCTCCTTTTAAGACGTATTCCTTAAATATTCCCAGGAGCTAAGTAATGTACGATTTAACTATAAGCCCTTGCATCCCATTTTAAATTAAACTTTATGTTTTTTTTTTTATAAAAATCTTTATACCCATATTGTGCAAAATGTGCCGCCTAATGAAACACAGTCGTCACTTTTAATACTAAATACTGATAAATGACGTCACCTGTTCCTGCCGCCTGCAACCGAGGTGTTCAGCGCTCCTGGAGTAAAACAGTTCCGCGTCGACGATGGCGCCGCGCGGGGACAGCGCCGGCGTCCGACGGCCGATCATCGTGGCACTGTTGCTGTATAAACAAAGGTCAAATAAGTAAACAATAAAACAATCATGTACCATGTTAACAAGGATAATGTTACCGATCGTGCCTTGGGGAATGGTTGTCGCGCGGCGACGGCGGCTCGTCTCGCGTTGAAATGTTGCTTCTGAAACATTACAACAACTCATCCATTATCGACATAATGTTTCTAAATACAATATATTCCCCAATCCAGTGCCATCAAATAAGTCGACAAATGACTAATAAATCCATCCTTTCACAACGAACATCTATCGCATTGTTAATATGGCGTCAATCCATTGATGGGTCACTATAAAGCACGGTTCATCACTGAGGAGGCCTAGAGCATACTCCATCATATTGCTCCAGTTTGGATTGGTGGTGTGGTTAATGGCCAACCCGAGTTTCTGTCATTTTAACTCCGCTGTTATCTACGATAACAGGGGACGGATTAAAAAACCCTATGAAGTACAAAAGCTCTTAAGGAATTTCTGCCGCTAACATTCACACATCTGATCTCTCCCGCAGTTGCTTAACTTGGTGGATAGTTTATGATAGACGCGAGCTGCCGAGCTACGAGTGTTTACCTGGAGGAACATATGGAGGAGGTCTTGCTCTTGTCGAACAAGGCCAGCCCCTTGTCCAGCAGACTGAGCTGTCCCACGGAGCCGCCGCGCTCCGACCGGGGGCTCGTCAGTGTGCACTTCTCTTCGCGGGACCCTAACGAGCAACGATTGGATTCAACGTCTGTTTTTAACATGTTTCATAAAGAGAAATTAAAATAGAAATTAACAAGGGAGGTGGATATATTTATGCGTTACTTAACGGTTTAGTTTCATTTGTGTTGGTTAGACATGTTGTATAAATATATATAGACATTAAATTAAACATTTGTTTTATCCTTTCAGTATTCCTGGACACATATTAAAACCAAGGCCTATGGAATCTTGGGTTAAATCCTGGCTAAGACCCTCTATACAATGTTACACATTTGTAAACTCGGAATAACATGATATAATGTAACTGCGTGGGCCTACAGTTTATACAAACATATATCTAAGTGTGGTTAACTGTAAGCGATATAAACTCGATACAAGTATTAAATTAAAACTCCATTGATGGTTATTTGACTTATATTTATGCTTATTTAATGCATTATTACAGTCACAATAATATTTAATTTTAAATTTCGGACCTTTACCGTCATATTTTGTATATCGTTCTCTGCACCCCATCCCAATGGCCAAAATATTCATTACAACTACTTTTAATAGTCATTTATTATATGGTCCACTTAACACACTATATTATATAAAGATAACGATAGAGTTACCTCGGTCGTCGTGGTGTATGTTGAGCGAGGAGACCGAGGTGCCGTCCCACGTGCCGCCCGCCGTCGGCGACAGCTGCGCCACACCTGCCGACCGACAAAAACATCGTCCTTTATACATGCTCTTTATTTCAACTAAATAAATAACTCTACACAAACATAGCCGACTAGAATTTGTCTGTCTCGTGGGATGCCATAAACAACACAAAAAACAAGGACTCAAACTCAGACAGAGAACAGAAATTTAAACTCATTATTATTTTTTTAATTTTAAAACGACTGTTGTGATTGTTACTCCCGTACAGTGTTGAATTTAAATAGTAACGAACTTGTTTAAGTTTCATTTGAAAAATCTTCGATTGAATATTATAAACGAGCAAAATTTAAGCGCACGCAATATGTCAAGCTATACTTTATAAACACTGTATTGCCTCTTTAGTTGTCTTATATCTTCTTTCATCATTCATTCATTTATAATTTGACGAATAGTCACTCTTATGTTAGGTACAAAATAAGTCAACAAACTGCAAAGAAACATGTTACATATTTAAATACACCCGTGAAGTTATTGAACAGAGAGGTTTAATGTAACAGTGGTATCCGGTTAGTTAAAGTTTTATTAACGAGGAGACAGTGCAGGCACTCACTGAGATTGTCGTCTGTGCTGGAGACGCTGGAGGCCGAGTGGTGGTGGTCGTGCGACCGCCGCGACACCTTCACGCACTTCAGCGACAACTCCGGGTACCTGCGAGGCTGTCATAATGACACAATCATTATAAACACGTTCTACAACTGTACAACCTATCCTAATATCATTAATTGTTATGTTGTATTAATTTTTTTTTTTTTTTAATCTTTATTTATTTAAATGTTACAGAGGCATAAGGTAAAGAACACAACATTCATACAATTATAACATTATAGTAAT
>DWJN01001476.1:0-17842 GCA_018248895.1 Carystus phorcus
GTATTACAATATTGTTCCCCTCTAAAAGTTCTAAATAAAAGTCCGCGACAGCATATGTCTAGCATTTAAGGTTAACCAACTATAACCATTTTAATGGTTATCATAAAATTGTTTTAAAAATAATAATTTATATGGCAAAACAACGTTTGCTGGGGTCATTTAGTTAAGTATAAGTTAATGCTTGACATCAACCCCACGTGATGGTAAGTGGTGAGGACGTCTCAGATGGAGGACGCATTAACTTAGTAAAAGCCTATTCACTCTCCTCTTAAAGACTCCCACGTCGTAAGTAACCGGGATCACCGAAGCAGGCAGGTTAACAAGGTTAACCGCCTTCAAAAGGGATAAAATATTTTGATGAGTGAAACTGCTTAGGAAGTAGGTGCTTTTATAGATTCCTCAATTAAAGCAACTGGCACCAACTTCCTAAGCAGTTTCTCTCATCAAATTATTTTATCGCTTTTGAAGACGGTTTTCCTGTTTAGTTAAAACATTTTTATAGAATTATAGCTTTCAGTAAAATCTGTGGACTGAACGATATTTTTGTTAAATACGTCGCAGAAGAAGTCGCGGGCACAGCTAGTACCTAAATACGATAAATGATTTGAGTTTGTGTGTCTATGTTTTATCATAATTACTCAAAAACTTTCTTTTGTTACAGAACAAACCATCAACGATCGGCGACTAAAAAGGTACGTTTGAAATGAAATTTTCATTGAATCTATTGACTATTGACACAGAAATATTCTCTGTATGGACTTTTCTATTTATTCCAGTCTTTTTCTTTTATAGTTCTTTTTTATAAACTAAAGACATTATCCAAAATACTGGCCACTATATAAACAACCTCCAACATACATACACACTATCAGAAGAATTATATATTGTTAGTGTAACAAATATTATGTTATTGATTTGCATCTTGCCTCCTTCGAATGAACCATTGTGTCATCGGATTAAAAAGTAAGAATGACACGATGGCAGTCAGTTGTTGAATGATTATGATGAAATATAAACTACTAACTGACCCGGCCACGCGTTGTTGTAACTAAAGTTTGCATACTCAATTTAGCCGACTTTACCTTACACCGCCATCTGTTAGAATCTTATGGAACTAATCCTTTGTAAGATATTAAACAAATAATAGGCAGTAAAATAATATTGCGACTATAAATTGAGATATAATCTATCCTATCTTTTAAGTTGGATCAAACTGGACACGGTATATTAAATTTGATTAAATTCGCTTAAGTAATTAAGGAGTCCATAGCGGACAAACACCGTGACACGTACATTATATATATTAAGATAATCCAGTGAAATAAATTGTTTTAATAATATATAAAGATGAACTACAATAAAGAGATTGAATTTTCCAAAATCCTCTCTGTATTTTCGGCTTGTCGTTGATAAATCTGTCACAAAAGACCTTTATAATATTAGTGTAGTTTATATCGTAGTTAATATGTCTCTAACTTACTAAACTTGAGTCCAGTAATTTCACAACCTTACAACAAATTATTGTAATGTTACTACTAGTACATGTTTCGCAACGTTAAGTATAGTTATTAGTTAAAATCAATATGCAATCAATGTTTAATGGTCTTGTGGCATTTTGTTTGACGACTTCTGACGACGGCTGTGTCCTGGCTAATCTATACAAATAGATAAAATTTGAATGTCTGTTTGTATTATTAAAATAACCGCATTTTACTATGCACTTACATGTCATGGTAAATACGAATAACTTAGGTTACTTTTATTTTAGAGTTATAAGTTATTATAAAACCTACGAAGTGAGTAATAACTTTTAATCTATATTTCTATGTATACTAATAATATAAAGCTGAAGTCTTTGATTCAGGAACAACTGAACCGATTTGAAAAATTCTTTTAGCGTAAGATAGTTCATTTATAGAGGAAGGCTATAGGCTATAGAACATCACGCTAAGAGGAATAGGAAAGGAGCAGCAATAAACAATATTGCGAAAACGACAAAACTTGGAGCTTTTCATGCATGCGCTGAGTAAACGGTGAAAGTTACTGAAAAATCACGTATTACAAAATTGTTCCCCTGTAAAAGATCTAAATAAAAGTCCGCGATAGCATGTGTCTAGCTTTTAAGTTTAACACACTATAACCATTGTTATGGTTATTAAAATAGTTCTTAAATAATAATTTATATGTCAAAACAACGTTTGCTGGTTCATCTAGTATCTTATAGAAATAAATATTTTCCAGTACCCGGAACTGAATCCGATGATAATGAGGCGGTTCCAAGAGGCCGGCGACGTGGAGAAGGCGTTCGAGTTGGTGCACAAGTCGCGCGGCCTCGAGCAGACGCGGTTCCTGGCGCGCAAGCACGGGCTGGAGGCCGCGCGCCTCGCCGCAGACCTCGCCGACTCGCCCTACCAAAAAGGCCTCGTAGTCACCACCGACCTCGTGCTCAACAGAATCAAGTAGCACCCACCGTTAGAATGCACTGGACTGGCTGAACGTCTTCGTAGTCAGTCGACCGAGTGGTATAAAGGTGAGTCGATGAACGACCTCGCCCTTGCTAGACCTCATTTGTATCTATCACTAAGTACGTATTGGTGATTTTAATCGTTTACGATTGCGATGAAAGTTGAGTGGACGTTCGCGGTAATTTTTAGAAAGGAAGGTAGAAAGGGGGACTTAAGGTGAAAATTGTGAAAATAAGGTTGTTGTCATAATTTAACTGATTTAACAGTATCAAGTTGCGCGGCATTACAAATATCACTCTCCAGGCTACTTTCGGAATGAGGAAATTTGCGCCGATGTGGCACTGGTTGCGTTAGAATCGTAAAAGTCGTCCACAAAGCTTGTTGATAGATGGTTATATAGAGGTCAAAAGGACAATTCAAATAAACCTTGTGTTGGTGTTTGAAGAAAGGTAAAAGTTATAAAAGTAGCTAGTCCAGTGCATTATAAAATAGAGGTCATTGACGACCCCGAACCAAAGGAGAACGCGCGCAATGACGAACTAATGTCATACTAGAGATCGTCGAGAGCTCACGCGTCGTCCCGACGTACCGTACGACTCGGATATCGTCAATACGACGGTCGGAACGACGTGTCATCGCTCCGTCGATTAGTGTAGCGATCGATACGCGATCCCCATAGAAAGGCATCCACGGTTCTGATACGGGTTACGAGAACCCGACTCGGGAACACGAATTTTAGAATACTTTTAGATCCATGTGCGGCGTCGCTGCATATTCACCTCTAAGTACTCCGGATTCGTTAATATTCTAGCGTGTCGTGTGCGACCTTTATCCGAATTAAAGGCCCAGCCGACAGTTACGAGAATTTTGGATACCTTTTTTGCGGAGGTATGTTTAATTTTGTCTTCGTAGTGTGTGCGTGGTTTTCATACGCCAGTGATGGAGGACTTGTAGATGTGTGCGAAAACTGTGACGTGTGCGAATCGTCGCGAATTGTGAGCACCGACTCACAAGGACGGTATCGTAGATAATTTGCGATTTTCGAGAATTTAAATCATTTGCCCGGATATTATGTACTTCGACTTGCAGTCGTGAGTAGATTTGACGTCGACTACTTAGTCTATAAAGGACGTTAGAACCAGCCTGATATAAGTGACTTTGTTTTCTTAACGTAGAGAGGAAAGGGCGATTTTAAAATGTTTTTGTACCGCAATGGTATGAAATGATAAAGCATGTTAGAATATTTCGTGTCTACAAGAAAGTACATTTCTTTTGAAAATCAAATATCACGTGTGTAAGTCTGGTTCTTGCAGCGCCACTTATGTTGTGTATGAAGCTTATGTATATTTCTGTAACAGTATGTATTCCTTTTTCACTTGTGTGACCTGATTTATGTTAAGTTTCGTTGAAGTATGTTAACACCGTGAACTGTCTACGATCGTAACGGAGCTGTTGCTGTAGATTAAGCGTTATGTGACTATTCGTTACCAAATACCGCTGTACATAACGTGTACAATGTGCTCAACTGTCTACGTAATAACCGTTTAGTTTTGGGCGGAATAGGCTATTTTATTTGATTGTATATAGGGTCGTGTTGTAATACACGCGTTTTGTTCGTTCTTCTATTTAATGTGCAATGTTTCCATATAGGTATAGTGTTAAAATGTGTATAGCTTGGTTAACTTGGGCTGGCGCGTTCACACAGACATATTGCTCTTGTGTAGTGTCTGTGTATCGTATGGTGTGACGTAGCACTGTATACGTATCGCGAGAAATAGATCTGTCTCTCTCGCACGCGACCACACTTGAGTCATTGATTTGTTTTTACTACTATTACGAAATAACGGTATGTTTTATTCGAAAAAGTTTTCGTTTGTTCCAACATTGTTACATACGAAACGGTTCTGTAAAACATGCTGTATAGTAAAATTGCATCGGTGTTAGTACTGTGAACGTTTCAGGTTTCGTTAACTAACCTCTGCCTGTGTTGAGAACACAATTGCGTCCGTCGGTCTGTCGTCAAATTATATCAAATGTTTCGTTCTTGTTTCGACTGTTCATATTATGCTGTGTAAATACTGCGAGTCATTGGATAAGTTACCCGTGTGTTATCTTCAAAACCAATTACCTCAATTTCTTTAGTATACACGTTACATGCTACAAGTGTATATACATATACATATATTCTTATAGTATTAAATGTTTAGTTTTGTACGAAGCTGCACAATAATATTTAGGCAAAAAAATTACGGCCGTTAGGAACTTTAAAAGTATATAAATTCTATAGAATTAGTTAATTATAATTGTAAATAAAGGAATGAAATATAATACAGTGCTATTAAATATTTGTATGGACAGAGTATCGATTATATGTAATGAGATGTGCACCAAGAGCGCAGTATTTTTTAAAATAATATTTCGGAATTGTTGTTATTTAACACAATATTAGTCATTAATAAGATACGTGTGGGTTGAAGTAATGGATGAAACTGCGTGTTTCATTATGGCGTATCACAAGATCAAATGAATTATAAAGTTTATTCATTGTAAGGGCTTAAATATTATGTTGCATGCAAGCTATGGAATACGATCACTATTTTAGACATTACATCAATCTTTACGAATTGACATGGATTTAAATGTTTCGTGTACATTTAATGTTATACAATGGGAGTCAAATGAATTTTATTTATATGTATGTAGTCATATACGTAGTTCGTATTGTTTGTAAATACTATTACTTTGTAAAATGCTAAATCATGAATAATTTTATAAACATTAGTTACTGAATATTGTTTTATTTTAAGAAATAAACATTATTCTATGATAATGGATACCTTTTTATATACCTGAAACATTCCTTTCACCGTGAACCAGATAAAGATAAAGTGATCAAAGTGAGCAAGTGTCACACAATTTATCGATTACTTCAGTAGATGCTTTTAAGTCTATAAAGATTTTAAGAAAGGGTAAGTAGTAAAGTAAAGGGTAAGTAAAAGGATAAGTGGTCACCGTCGGCAATGGACATCAGCAACAGCATTGACGTTACTAATACGGCGCCGGCCAAGAAATAAGAGAGAAGAAAGGAAAGATAGAAAAGACAGTACTGATTCAAGCTCCCAAGCGTGGTGGCTGGCTCCAGCAAAAAGGGGGGTTGCTAGACAGACTGGCTTCAAAGCAACAGTGTTGCTTACCATCAGGCAGGAAAGTAGTCGAGCATTCAGTTATATAGTGTAAAAAAATATATAATACTTCGCTTAGGGTGTGTTTCCACCAAGGATGTGCGAGGATTCGTAGCGAGGAATGTGATTGTTAAGAACCAATACGATCCCATCATTTAGGCTGTACTGAGCGAGGCTAGGTAAATGAAAGGATCCTATTAGTTCATAACAAACGCGTTCCTCGCTATGCACCCTCGCACATCCTTGATGGAAACGCACCCTGAAACAAAAGCGAGACTGACTGAAGTAGAAAAGTACATTTTGTATTTGCTAGTGTAACAATCGAACACCGGCTAGTACTATAGGTTTTTTTTATAATAATAATAAATAACGCCACACACTCGTAGCCCCACACTAGGATACCCCATGTTGTGGGTGCCATGGGCGACAAGGAAGACAATTACACCCACACCCAGACCGAGAACAGAAATTTAAACTTATCATTGAAATTTCCGCCTCGCTAGGAAACGAACCCAGGATCTTTCGAACGGCGGTCCGGCGCGGCGTGGTGACCATTACGCTACGCGGGTCGTTTTATAACATTAACAATACTTATTAGTTATTGTTTTCACTCTTAACTTATCTAACCGAGCGACTACCTACTGCTACTACCACTACTAGTACAGTGCTACTACTGGTCGACTTCATCACAACGTCATCTGGTGTTCACAAATTCTTCAACTGCAAAATAAGAATTTAAATACCAATTTAAAAAGTTTTTTACTTGGTCTATGTTTGAAAATAGAATATTTTTTATTTTTTTTACAAATGTCCTTGTGTATAGCAAATAATATTCCACAAATAAAAATTAAGCATATAAAAATAATATTCAGGAAGCATTATGCCAGTGAAATGGAAAGGTGAAGATATGGTTCGAGAGTAAAGTGATTTATTGGTAGGTAGGTGAAAGCTACACATTATAAAGGTGAAGATAAAACTATGGAATGTATAAAACTGCATCTAGTCTTAGTAAATTTGTAAGCAGAGATAGAAAAAATATGGTTAGAAACCTTATGGAACTACGGTCTGGTATGTCAGTTTCATAAACGAAACAAACGTGCATAACTACTGCCCTCCTAAACTCAAATGTGAAATATTTTGATAGTTAAATACAGTTAACATTGTATTCAAAGGCTCTACAATTACTTTTATACTCATATCCTCGCATTAAGATTCCCTATGTTAAGAGGCAGTACAAATAACACATGACCTCCCTAGAAAACCATCTTTATTTTTAACCTTTATTGACATTAGATAACGCAACTCCCTTAGGGACTAACTTGATATTAGGAATTTATATTAGGAATTTTATTTCATCCTGTCGATGCTCATTTTACCTTCTGATTATGAGGTACCTTTGTCTTTTAAACGGGCAATTTTGATACACCAATAATTTTGTAAATCAAATAAAATTAGTTTCGGAAGAAGTATGTTTTAGCCTATATTCATATACCTACTGTAAATGCAATACAAATTTTCGTGCTTGCGGCTATCGATCGTCCCGCGCCCGGCACCGACAGGACGAACGAAATGCCACTGAAAAATGACATGGAATTCAGACAAGCTGTAAAACTAGGGCGCTCCAATTCCGCCAGCAACACTATAGTGACAAAGATCCCTAATACAAAGAAATAAGGCTGATATTGGCAAAACAATTTTGACAAAGTCATGACTTCAAATAACCATCTAGTGCAATCACAACAAGTAGATTCAATAAGGCATATCAATCTAACTACTTCTGTTAGAAATGTTTGAGTATGCGGGTATGTATCTGTAGATTTATTTATTGCAATCTTAACCATAACTAGAAAAACCTTGTCATCGTGACTACCAGCAATTCCCATTATTGCTAATATCGAAATAAAATAAAATTACGTTTCGGTAGGCATTGGTATGATCTTATAATGTTAGCTGCATACTTCGTTAAGTTTTATGCTTAAAAAGTATTTAATACGAGTATAGTTCTATAAAAAGTACTTGTGTGACATATACCGATGCCCGATATAGGATCGGAATGAATATTCGTAACAAAAAGTGATATCGCCTTATGTTAATTTTGCACTGAGTGTACGCTTTCTTTTATTGCGAATTTTAATGCAATTGTTTCCAAGATACCAGCACCTTTGTTGTATGAAATCATCATATTATTATATTATTATTTAATTGCAAAAATAACCAATATGAATGAATGAAAGCCAACTCTATCGATACCGTAACATGACCTAATTTAAAAATGCTTTGAATAGTTATTAATCATACAGACGAAGCAATTTACTGGGGGTTAATTTCTCTAGTCATCGTTTTATAGACTATGAAAACTAAAAGCAGACACCCATTTATTTTTAACCACACCAGTGATGTGTACGTATCAAATATTTCAGAAAAACATTAATCTATGGACAAATAATAGTTTTAAAGAGTGTACGTGTTTAGAGTAAAATGAGTAATCGAAAGCTTAATTTCGATGTAAATAAAGTAAGGAAATTAAAGTGATTTATATTATCTCGTCAGTATGTATGGATTGGTTTGCTTCGTGTATGCTAGGACTGAATCGTCTCCAAACAAAAACTTTATTGGCAGTGGAAACAATTCCTGAAGCGCGCAGCTTACAAGATTTATTGTAGGTTGTTTCAATGAGAAGTTCGCAGTAGTTGGCGAATATCCGCCCAGTTATGTTCTGACTTTGGAAACGATAAAATTCTATACACATGTATGTTGTAAATGTAGATTTAATTCCAATATTCTTCATTGAGTAATGCTTATAGTCAATATTAAATTAACGAGAAAGTGTATGTACAGTGAAGTCTAAATGTTTGCTTTGCACTCTCGGCGGTTGCGGAGGTAGGTAATGATGATATTTTCTAAATAGATCAATCGTAATTACGAATTACTCCACTTGGAGTATCTCTACATTGATATATCTATTAATACATGAAGTTTGGCATAGTAATAATTAAAGAAATAAAACACAGAGAAGTATCTAATCCTTGTACAAAATTAATTACTATAAAATTTCGTGACAAGGGGTCGATTCCATCAGTATACTTATTAGTAATATTTATTAGTAAGACCGCTAGTGTATTTAATTTGGAGAAAATATACGGTAAAACGAGCTATTATCAAATACGCCAATTGTAAGTTATTTTTAGAGTACATTTCATTAACACTATAATTATTTTTATAAAATTTTTGAAGTTACAGATATATTTCATTGAACTGTGTAAAAAAATATTTCATTCATCAAGCGAAGGAATTGAATCAATTTGTGTTGTGTTGAGATACTATTGTGTAGTAGGTTCAGATAATGTACGTATTGCGATTAACACTACTATAGTCAACTTACCTTGATGATTCTCCGCTTTGTACCAGACCATGGTAGACCATGAGTTGGTGCTGGTAAGTATTTTGTTATGTTTTTATTTATTTTATCTACATGTTTCCTTAGTGGGAAAGAGGGTGGTGCTACATATATCTATGTATGTAACTACCATCATACATTTAGCTCATCAATTTTCGCAAACTAAGACCTTATACTACTAACCATAGGATGTATTCGTTTATAATTCCTTTTTCCGATACTCTTTTTTTCTATTCAAACTACACCCCTCTGGAACGCCCTACTCGAGAGAATTAGGAGCGCACATTCGAAGAATTTGTTTAGAAAGTTAGTCAGGGAGTACTTCCTGGTGTGTAATATATATTACATACATCTTTTATATTTCTTTGTTTACGCCTACCGCACATTCCACAACACCAAAGGTTCATTGGTAGAGAATGCCTCTAGGCATCAAGTTCGCCAATTACATACGTATGCAATTAGGGGTAAGTGAATGAATGTTATTGTACAGGAGACTAAGTGCTCCTAGCTCGGGGTCAGCTCGTAGACGAGCCCGAGAGCGGCGGGCAGCGGAACGCACGCGGCTGGAGGGCGAGCGGTTGGCGCGTCAACGTATCGAGCAGCGCCTGATAGAAAAGATTGAGCAACAACGACAAGTACGTTCTCACACGCTACTTATTTCTTACATATGTATATTATGTTACGTCTGAATACTATTAGGCATTAAGTTTGCCCATTGTTAAACACATTTGCTTAGCATAATAAACAAATCTTGTCATCTAACCATTCAAAAGGAGATTGTTTTTTACGGGATTGCAAATTTACAAATTGTACGCTTAAGGTTCTAAAAATGTGATAGTATAATTTTTTGAGTGATTATAAATTGTGTACTTTGTACTTGGTACTGCAACGTCGCCATGTAGCTACATTTTAAATAATTGTTTTCAAATTCTATGTCGTAGTCTTTAGGTAACAATGACGAAATAAATGCTTTTCTATTTCTATTTCTATTTCTAATCAAATTTATAATTACAAAACTTCTTCTATGATCTTAGTCATAGTAGTCATAGTAGTTTCTTAAAACATCAAAATCTTTAAATTATTTCGAGTGATGTCAAGAACGAAAATAATAAATACATTATATGATATTTACATAATTTTCAAATTAATGAATTTGTGGGATGTTTTAGATTGACTTTTGACGCAACCATTTATATTTATTCCTTTCTTTATTTATTAAGGATCTTATTTGAAATAATAAAAATAATCAATTGTTTTTGTTGGTAATAGAAATAACTGTTACATTGTTGATTTGATTCTCAACTAGAGATTTAATATTAATTATGACTATTTAAATATACTGAAACCTGCCTCTACGTTCTGTGTACTAAAGCGAATAAGGAGTGAAGTTTAAATGTTAAATTGTTTACAGGCGTACATTATCACCAAATATATTATTCTTTAATGACTATGGTAAATTTCTAGAGGTGTGTCATAGAAAATTACATAAACAGTCAATTATGTATTTGCTTATCGCACCGGAGAAAGTTAACACTTGCTATTTGCTCGTAGTTACGACTTGGGAGACAACAATACGGTACCAAACTCATCATTAATTTTAAATCCTAAATCTAATCTTGTTAATCTAAATCCGACCTAAAATGTTCTAGCACATTGTTGAAATGCAAGATGTCGTAGTCACTAACTACTTTAATCATCAGAGATAGAAATCAATGTATATTTATTAGTCTTTTTGTTATTAACAAACGAGCAGAGCTATCTTTGGTGAGGTGACACCACTACCATAATAGTAAGAATCCGTATCAATTATGATTTAAAATCTCAAGTGTATAGTTAAGACATGAAATGAACATACATTTATGGCCCCGCAGTATTCCGTGTGTTGCAGCTGGAATGGATATACACACATAAACACCCTTGTGCCGAGAAATTTTTTTAAACACAATTTTTTAGGGGTAAAGCCCTCTATGGACTCGAACCCCGATTGACAGGCAAAGTACCAACTAGGTTGCCAGTTATGTCTTGATATTTATTTACAATCACAAATTATATGATGCACATTGTATTTTGTTGCTACAACAGCAGCCACTGGATAATTTGGTCAGTGTATGTCATTGGTTTGGTGTCATTAAACTAAATACTATAGAATTCATCAGTTTCGCGAAGAGCTGGCATCGTACGAGCCTTGGGGGCGCGCAGGCGGTGGCGCCCCCAACCCGCGGGGCGTGCGCTTCACTGATCTACGGTCCACTGGGATTTATCCAGAAGACGAATTACGGGTAACGTTTTTTATGTAACTAGTAGACACTAGCGGATGCATGCGGATGGACTACATGATCATCATATCCTACGGATATCAGTAACATCAAAGGGATCACTGATGCATTACCAACCAAGGAAGAAGAGGGAAGAATGAATTGTGTCTATACGTAAAAACATTAAGCGCTTAGATATAGATAAAATCTTACAAATATTTGTTGCATGTTGAGTTTGTAGTTGGCGACGATGGTTCCTTTGATAAGGCATATAAGGCTATATGATATGTAGCTGTTCAAAATAAGAAACTGCAATGCGTTTTCACGCTATTTTAGACTCATGTTCAGTGGTATGAACCATTATTAAACGACGACAAAACGATACCATCAACGATAAAAGTTTATTAGCTAATTCATAAATGTTTTTTTATTTTATATTTCGTTTCTTTCAAATAATTTGTTTAGTCTTTCCAAGCCGTGGGTCATGCAAGTAGCTTAAGGACTTGTGTGATAGGCGTATAATTACTAGTTCACTATCAGAACGACAGAGACAAATGAATGATGACAAGAGTTGCGATACGTGTACGAGTACATTATCTCTGTCATTCCTATCGTAATCACAGGTACACACTGCCATAGCATATTTGATTGAGGCTACATAACCTAGTTATTTATGGTAATGTTATATTTCATCATGATATATTTAGGATGTGCTTATTAATTTAACTAAACGTCTCATCATTCATATTATATAAATTTACTTTTACGTTTTTGGTAGCGTTTGTAGTATATGTGTTCTAGGCGATTCAATTATAGAACTAGATTATGCGATATTTTGTACTAATCTTTACTTACATTAGAAGCAATTAAAAACCTGTTACTGCAGTGAATGGCAAAAAAAGGTCCAATAAGTAAGTAATATTTAATTGTTGAGAATATAAGCCTGATGTAAGATGATGCTCTAATTACCACCTTAATTAGTATGAAATATAATAGAAATATATCGTATCACTGGTATTAGATAATATTATATGAACGTGCATTCGAAAACTTTCCAGCTGAATTGGAATATTGATAATATCAGCAGTCTGCAAAATCAGCAGATGCTTTATACTTAGCCGATGTGTGAATGGTAATAAATCTATATAAGGTAAAGGGTCAAACCAGTTACGTACTATTAAGGCGGGTCCATACTGCCGATGTCGAAACGTAAAGGAATGATTAAAAAGTGTGCTAATAACCTTATCCATAGTTGCAGAGTGAGTATGAGCTGTGCTTTTATATATTATCGCGTACCTGTTTTAAAAATTTTCCTTATTTCATCATATCCGTGCTCTAATTTTGCGCAAAGAACTTCTCAATGTAATATTGGGTTTGTACAAACCTCTTAAACTTACGTAGTTATTAAAAGTGACATCAGATCCGTCTTTACCTGTGTCACTTAGAAAGTCTTACATAATACATTGGTGTTCTCCATTAAACAGATGGATGACTAGTGTATACGTGCTTAACATTACAATGCGTTGATGCTTTCACGGTATCTCGTTTCTCAGTTGTGGTGAATTTCTTGAAACGAATAATTAAGTACCTACTGTTGTTTTGTCTAAAACTTGAGTATTTATGGTTATTATTGCAACCGTTTATTTAGACTCTGCGAGACATGAGTATCCTTATTAAGGAGGTCTAAAGCGTTATTCATCATTATGGGTGATAGTGAAAAGCCCAAGTGATGTGCTACCTGAAGACCACCGACGTGAGAAACGTTTGTCTACGATAACATCTAGAACCAATGGTCTACTAGCTCATGTAACTGATGCACGATAGCAGTCATTCATTCAACTTTCGACCGCGCCTACAGTTGCTAGTTAGGGAGCTATAAGAAACCTTGGTTGTCGTAAACCGTCGAAATGATTTTGAGTTCAAAAATTGAATTCTATATTCCGGTTTATGACATAATATAAGGCAGTTATATTTTTTTTTGTACTGATAGTTTAGATATGATATGAAAGTTTAGTTTAGTAGTAATTTTTTTTTCATTTTGAATTGGTTCATTCAAGCAAATAGATTCTAGTGTAAGTTATTTTTTTTAAATAGAACGTTTTATGTGTAGTAATTTAATTGATCGTTACCTATGTCAACATGATGGGCTAATATGTATAACGGCTTGGGCGTAGCTGGTAGGTAGTGTCAATAGAAACAAAGGACAGGGTAAATATTTAAAAGATTATTACAGCAGTTACATTTATATAAACCCGCAAATAGAAACAAGATAGAGTAGACTAAGTCTATATTCCATTTTTTATTCTGGATTTGCAAGTTAGGAGTTACATACATGACACATTTACATATAATACATAGCTAACAATGTCGATTTGAAAGGGACAAGCCATTTGTGTTGTTTGGGTGCAGGGTGTGGCCGCACACGAGCCATGTCGGAACTGGTCGTCCCCACGCCGGCGGTACACCCCGGTGCGGTTGCGAGAGGACCCCCAACTCTGCTACTCCGAAGTCCTGCGCCGGACCGTCGATAATGACATTCGATACAAACAAACGCCTTGTCAACAACAGATGTACAAGCAAATTCTAGGTTATATTATTCTGTACTTCTATTACATATTTCATGTTCGTTTATTTTTTTTTTGTTTATCTGTTGGCTATGGAGCAGTTATTTGACAATATATTTTAATTTAAGTTGTTTGATTTCTAAATACATTATTTTTTATGTAAATACACAAATTAGCAGACGAGCCGCCTTATAAGCCTTTAGACACAGGGTCGTAGGATATAATATATGTAGATATCACCGATGTATTATTGCTAGTTCTCCGACATTCGACCGAAAGACGTAAATAATATTTTATGGCCATTTCAAAGCGAGAGAGGCTAGATCATTGAAATATTACCATGGATGCAAATGTATTCCAATGTTATTAAATCATAAAAATTTGGCAAGTTCTTCTGTTACAGATGACATGGTTAATAAACGGAAAAAAGCGATTAAAGATGAAATAAAGCGAGATTTGGAGTACGAGCGGAAAATGGTAAAATTGTAATTATAAGCATTAATTCGTGAGACGTGTGTTCCATTTCTACGTGTACCGTGTTAAAATATGTGTAGTAATTTTATTTTCTTTGAAGTCGTATAGTTAGTAGCACAAATTAAAAAAGAATTTCAAGCTATAACATTTACATAATTATACTCATAATTGCGTTTTAACCTGAAATTATTTTTGTTTCAATCAAGATATGCCACAAAAACTATGTAGAAACAGTTAGATATAAAAATGGTAGTGGGTTTATCGTTTCCTCATTTTTCAGCAAATTATGGAAGGGCCTTGGGGTAAACCCGGCCCGGGCGGGACAACTTGGAGGAATCCCCGAGATATAGGACTCAACTTTTCTAAGTCTATGGTATCTATTATAAAATTTAACAAAACTACTTACACACATTTAAAAATATACAACTTACACTATTTACCATAAATATTTTGTACTGTTTACAGGGTTGGACCGACAATGAAATCTTCGACAAACTCAAGGGTGAACATAGACGGTACAAAAGATCTTCAATTGTTTTACCAAGCGTAAAGATTGATGATAATTCAAAGAAAGACTTCTCCGATACCGAAAACAATAAATTAGCTAATGCAAAACTACCTCAAATCTCGGTTTATTCAAATAATTCAAATAATTCACGAGAAAAAAGCGGGAAACAGAATGAAAACAATATTGATGAAAACCATAATACTACCTCAAACAATGGCAAGAATGATAAAACGAAACGTGGGCCTAAGAAAAGTAGTTTCATTAAAAGGTTATCGAACGGCGATCGTGTGCGGAGGTTAGTTCCCGAAGAAGACGATAACAATACTGAGTACAACAACATAAAAGAAAAGAAATTAACGCCGGAGGAAACAATTTTACGATTAACAGGTGGCATAGAGCTTGTGCCACTTCTTGCTCGGCGGCGGCGAGTCGGGGCCCGAACTTTACCATCGAGTGACGTCACACGCCCGCCGGAGCAGAATTGTCAGTATGTACACACAATGTATTTAATATTGTCCTTTGTCTAGCGACTACTCCGAAGCTTACTACGCCCACTATGTGCTAATCTTTTTGTGACTTGTGTATGAGATTTCGTTGTATTGTAATTGTAGGAATAATAATATCTGGGGTCACGACAGTGACTCTCTCGAATTGATTAACAGTTTCTGTATTCGAAGAGTTGACGAGCGTTAAATGTTTGTGTACATAAATATGTGTGTGGCTTGACACATAAATATGCTTCGAACCTTGCAAAGGTTAATTATTTTGATAAAAGCAATTAAAAAAAAAATATGTAGGAACTTTTGTAAAGCATTTTTCTTTTTGAAATGCCGAACTTGTACCTTTGGGCAGATCATCATTCATCATTTGAGTATTTCTTTGTTCACTCATTACTGGAATTTGGTATAGTTAAATTCAACAGTATTCAATATTACAAGGCGAGTTAGTGAAGATCTTTATCTTTTTTGTGTCAAAAGATATAAATAACCTTTGTTTAACGAAGTGTTAAGCTATTTCTTCAATATTAGATTCAAAATAAAATATGGCTTTATGGATAATGTAGTAAAAATGACGTTTGTACAAATATTTGTATTAATTTAGACGTTGTAACTTTTAAATATTCTGTGCAAGAAGTCATAAATTATGAAAACTAAATTAATTTCATTATACTCCAGTCACGACAATAAATTATTTTCATTGCGTTTACATGGACCTGTCACGGTCGAGTAGGCGACAACCATTATCATTAATTCTTTACCTCAGAATATTATAACTACATGCGCTAAGACATCGTTGAAATATTAGTTTTGGGTAATGAGATATAAGTAACGAATATCCATCCAGGGTTATTTATTGTCAACACTTCAAGGTTGTCTTGATATAATTATCTTTACAGTGTGGCTCTTAATGTTTCGAAATATATTTATTTTTATTTAACCTTAAGTCAAGGTATTGGACGTTTTTAAACGCTAAAGGCGAGTTTTATACATTACGTGGTATTTTATTCAGGTGGCGCGAACTTCTTGATGAAGATCACTTACGGCAGCTAAAACATCAGATGCGTGTAAAATGTGAACAACACGAGGTAAGCCTATACATGTACAATAACACTTATTATTTATATAAATTAATCTACATTAATAAACAATTCTGAATAGGTGTGATCGCTGGACAAAATCACCATGTATTATATAATAAAAATCCCTAGTATGTATTATTTTGTAAACAAAGTGGGTCATCGACAAACAAACCAACAGAAATAATAACGAATTTGTTTAGTTAATGTTAATACGTGGTAAACATATTTATTTGGTTTGTATATTTGTTTTCAGACAAAAATGTGCGCCTGAATTAGTATGCCTACGAAATAATGTAGGCATTGAGTAGTTTTTTTTCTTTCCTTTGGCATTATTTTAGTGGTTATTTTTTGTAGACGCGCTTTTCTTGGTAAAAAGTTGATGTTAAAACTTCAATCAAAAAGTTATAATAGCAATATAATATGCGAGCGAACATTCGTAAGTTATTAAATATGTTATGTCATTATTATATTGATGACTCCTTCGGCGCAATAGTCATCATGTAGGGCCGTCATTCAAAGGGGTGTTTATCTTGGTTTGATTCCCAGGTACACAGAAATTTTAATAATGAGTTTAAATTTATGTTCTCTGTATCGGTGTGTGTCCATGGACACAGGGAATCATTACTTATGCCAGTGAACATAAATGGCAAGGCAAACGAGCAGACAGGTCACCTGATGGTAAGCGATCATCGTCGCCTATGGAAATATCAACACCAGGGATGTCACCAAGGCGTTTCTAGCCATAGAAGGGGAGAGGGTGAGAAACAGAACTGGCACTCCAGGTGGCTGGTGAAACACGACGTAGGCATTTATGTTTAGTTAGTTATAGTGTAGGGCTATGAGTGTATAGTGTTATTTATTTACAATAAAACAATTTGTTTTTACAATAAAATTCCAAAACCGATTACCTAGGGAAAAAATTAAGACATGCGTGAAAGCACAGCTCGTAAATGAAGGTTACTACACTGAAAGAAATGGTCTCAAAAATTGTTTTATGTCAAGAATAATTTTATTCTCAGGAATATTGTTTACTAACAAGGAAATATATGCTTGAAGTTACAATAATGACTTGGTTTGAAAATAATGGATTTCTCTAGGGAAAACAATATTTTTTTTCAATAATTTACTAGAAATAAGACAATTATCGTCTATTTAAGTATATTTGGTGTTAACTGAACAATATCTAATTCTCTTAAATTAAAAATACCAATTGTCTCAGTGTAAAACAGCAATGTTTATGTTCCAAAACTAAAGTGTATTGAATCAAAATCCTGTAAGGTCAAATCTCTTAGCTTGTCGATCGAAGAATTTATTTTTTCAATCAAAACAATGTTTTCTTATTTTAATTAATTGACGATTCTTACTAATAAAATAAAACGATTTTTTTCACTGAAGAAACACATTTATGGTATGAAGAA
>DWJN01001477.1:0-17842 GCA_018248895.1 Carystus phorcus
TGCTCTAGACCTCCTCAGTGTTGAGGAGAGACCCGTGCTCAGTAGTGGGCCATTAATGGGTTGAAGGCAGGCAGGCAAAAAATATGACCAGATTTTGAAGTTAAACAGTTCTCGAATTCATGTAAACATACACAAAAAAGTCATCAAAATTACATAAACACGGATAAAAGATTTATAGATCTCTGTCCCTAATGTTTCAAAAATAAGGAAAGTAAAGGAAGTGGCACTAAAAGAAATCTTAGAAATCTATATAAAGCTGAAGAGTTTGTTTGCTTGACCGCATTTATCTCAGAAACTATTGATTCGAATTTAAAAAAATATATAAAAATATTATAGTTGATAGGTAGTTCCAGTCCGGAATCCAAAATTGTATCTTACACTTAGAATAAAGTTGTTACATAATTTGTTAGGCTGAAAACCTTTTATTTCTTAAAGCAGCCACCTCCAATTGTTCATTAGCGAGTAGGACAAAACGACATAGAAAACCCTGAATTATATCACAATGGCTATCATGGCTGCGATTCTGAGGCCAAATTAATTATCAGCACATTAAAAACCATAGAATAACCATACGTTTACAATGGTTGTAATGTAACCCTGACAACATTTAAAATAATTACGTTATTACCTAAAGTAATATTGTGGTTTCTCATAGAAACTATTAAAAACATTTAAGTTACGTTTTAAAACGAATAAATTAATTAATTTCGCATTATGAAAAAATACAGTCTATCTTAGAAATGTGATGAGTTATTATAAGTTTACAGACAAAAAATCGCTTGATGTTATGACGAACCAGTCTTCTCCTGTGTAGAACCACTTACCTTTAAACAAATATGTCCATATATTTTTTTGCGCATTAAATAAAGAACTATCATTTTTTCAAAATTTGTTAGTCTCTCCAACGGATTACTTGAACTTATTTACTTATGAAACAACTTGACCACACATACTGTGATACACAAACAAAACCTTACAAGTCAATACAACTATGATATCGGTGTTATCCTTACCTTCGTTTCTTTCGGAATTTTGTTATATATTGTCACTAAAAATATTTGTAAACTTGACAATATCCATTGCAAAAATACCTATGGATTTTTCTTCTTGTAATGTTAAAACATTAACTTATCAATTAAAATTAAGTATTTTGTAGCAGTCATAGTATTAGTATTCTCGCAGTGAATGATTCCCATCTTGATTCCTCGTAATTAATTTCATGTTTTAAATCATTATATTTCCGGATTTATTTTTAACGTGAACATTTTCTGTCAATCTATTTCGTTATATCAATTTGTTGTTTGCACTTTTACATAACACAATTGCACTTAATTAATAAATAATACTTTTAACCTAAGAATAATTTTAGTATACTTTTATTAACTTCAATCATAACACCTAGAATTTAAAGGACACAAATAATCATAGAAAGTTATTACGTGTAAAACCCTTCATCTCACGGATGTCACACAGCGGAAATAGTGTAAATGTAAACAAACATAATGTGCATTTAGCTGCGGAAGTAAGTATTGTCATTAATTTTCTCGTGTTGTTTTATCAACGATGCACCTAGCGTCAAGACCATTTTATTATGAATGTAACGTTTTCCGCACTCGCTTGTTGCATATTATCGAAGGGTGAACCCGGACCGGTCCGAGCGTACATCACAGAATACATTTTCATTGAAGACATTCAAATTGATTGCACAGACAAATCTTGCGAATTGGCTAAGAACATCGAGCTGTGACATAACTAATTTTGCTACGATCATTTCAAAGGATTTTGTCATGTATTAACATGCATGCATAAGGTATAAAGTTGATTGAAGGACACCTTCTTTCCAGTTTTGACGCCGGGTATTCTCGGTAAATTCACCCGACCTTAACGCTGCGTTCAGATTGATTGTGAAATCGATTTCTAACAACACTATAACAAGTATTGTAAACAATTATAGAAGAGTATAGCGATTGTCATCGGACCCTAGTCTGGTAACCTACTTTTTTTCATAGCTCAGCTCCGCTCATCTGCACGTTCCATAATAAACCGAATGAGATTTCATTCACGTAGCCTCATAAATCCTAAAATAAGGAATTTGTATTCCTTAAATTACTTAAAATTAAGTGACGTGTCGCGATTGAACATTATTTGTACTAATGTATGTTAATTCAAACATTTCAAACGTTAAAAGCATCTTTTTCTGTAGTAAGAAATACTATTATATGTAGTCAATAACATAACACTTAAACAAGTAATCGAATATGCGATAGTATAAGAATAGAAGATTCAAATACTAATAAGGAAAATATAAAGTTTTGACAATGTAAATATTAGTGGTTCCTAAGTACTATTGTAGTTTACTTGTAATATTTTCGTGTTAATTGCGAATAAAATAAAATTCGTTGAATTGACGTTGTCAATTGTAAGACAAATTCTACCTCAAATTCTGAATGACGATGTACTTGATGCAGCAAATTCTAATACATTACTTAGTTTTACGATAAGATTCTCGATTTTAACGCAATTTTCATACTACAGCCTTGCTATAAAAACAGTTCCGCTAAATGCGCTGTTGAGAAAGTAAGGCATTTAAATTAACATTAGAATCTAAACAAAATCAATATAATTAGTAACAGTTGTGTCAATACATTTTAGATAATATACTGTATAGTATAATAAAGTCGGTTTAAAAATACTGTTAAGTTTTCTAAGGAAAGTGATATTCCTAACATTTATAACAGAAATAATACTAAACAGTCTTTATAAGGCACCCTTCTGAAACGGTGGTAGATGCAAAATATTAGACGTTTCATAAGTGTATTTATAAATAACTACATGAAATAAATGATTTGAGTTTGAGTGTCGAATTTCACATCAGCAAAACTGTTGGCTCGTTTATAGGTGAATCGAAATTTATATTAATATCCGTTTTATTTCAAATTAGGTGATTATATCAAGGACATATGCTTGGGCATGTGTTTGATAGCTAGACATTAGTTATATTACCTAAGTGTCGTCTGTAGCTGTGAATATTAAAAGAAATCCCCGCAAGTTTCTAGCTGATTCTTTTGCCAAGAACACTCACCGTAGACTTGTCGCTTTACAACTTTCAAAAAGTGTTCAAAATTTCATTTCATTTAGCGTATTTCTTTTTTTAAATTTGCCGTATCACTTTTTGTTTGTAACTTAGTAAATAATAGTTGTTTTATTGATTTATCAATTGCTTATTAGTTTGGGACATTGCAAAATAAAATAATTCGTGGGTACCTACCACGCGAATCCGCGCAAACATTATTGTTCATAAATTATTCATGCACGGGTCAGCGCGGTCATAGATTTATAACCCTTCACGATAATTTGATTTTATCGCTTGATGTTTCATTCATTAATATTTCCACAGATACGGCCTTGCAAACACATCTTTAAGAAACAATAATATTCGTTTCATAGAGATATTTTTCATTGCAGTCCGGTTCCAAATTTAACGGTCGTGGGCCAAAATCATGAAGTGCGTATACGAATCATCATTCAAGTTGAAAACCAAAAAAGCTAGCTAAGTGACGTCATTTGACATCCAATATGAATAGGAAGATAGCGGATAAGCGGACTACTTATATTTCATGCTTTCTCATGATATAGGTGTCAAATGAAAAGATTCAAAGTAGTTAAAGCTTGTTTTTAAATATACCATTTTGTTGTTAATTTATTGTAGGTAACTATTTCTATGAACTAACATTTTTCATAGGTAGTACAAACGAAACACACAATATGATTACTATCACACATGTACCTATTCACAATGTGATTTAGTATACCTTGTGTTTATAATGTGTTCATATGATTTTATTTTTAACCGTCTTCTAAAGGAGGAGGTTCTCAATTCCACTGTTTTTATGTGTTACTTAATAACTTTAACCGAGTGTTTCAGATTTGATTAACCTTTTTACATTCGAAAGTTGGTCCTTGTCATGTGGGCCTTAAATTTCAGCGACATCTGACTTGTAATTTCAGCGTTATCCCTAATAATGCGCATTTACTTGATGACTTCGGAAATTGGAATATTTCATTGAAGCTGGTTTTTTATTGTTCATTTCAGTGTGTTATAGTTGAGCTCTTCTACTACCATTGTGATTGTCTGTCAACTAATATCTCACAACTATCAAACATTTAGATAATTTGTTGAATGTTGATAACCTTTACCACAAAAAGAATATATGAAGTACATACAATGCATTTAATTTAGAAGTTAATTGTAATTTTCTTTCTAGATAAAAAGAAAAATTAGCGTAAATATTTTACTTTATTTTTTATTCCTCCCTGTACAAATTTCTAAGACTCATTCATCCGTATCCGAAACCAATTTAACCAAAAAAGCAGATACCTAGACATCCAATACTATACTGGTACTAGTAAGATGCTGCTATTGTGATATTATTTTTAAACCACTCACGGACAAGTATATTTCCAACTACAGAACATTATCATTATAATATACTTATCATAATATAGATTTGCATACATTAAATACAACTGTATTGTATTCGAAATCACCGAATTCTATTGTTTTTCTATTGGCGCATCAACCGTAAAAATGGGATAACAAAATGTGACTTTGCTGTACGTTTCTAACGTGACTAACTTACTAACGTCTGCATACCATAGACTGATAACAAAATTATTAACACACTTATCTGTATACCTGCTACCTGTACCCAGCGCATTGCGTTTGCCGAGCGAAGTTTTTTAACCATTTGCTTTGCGAACAGATTTTTGCGCCGCGAATACGTCATTGCCCGACAGCTTGTATCAAATGTGATGGATCGGTACAAACATCGGGCGTGTTTGGACGGATGACCACTAATGGCGAAAGATGTTCCTATTGATTTATCGTTAGATAACAGTACATTAAAACGAATATGTGATGAAAACTATTAAAGCGAACATCTCCCAATATTTGGGTTGCTCAACTTATAACCAATGCATAGTAAAGGAGAGTAGAAGCGCTCCTTCAAGTATTTGTAATGGATTGCTGATAGATTAACGCCCGGTTTCTGAAAGGCTTACCAAATCTCGTTGAACTAACCGGCATATTAATAGGGAACTCGGACAAATTGATTCGAGTTTCTGAAATGTTGTTTAGTGAATGATAAATAAAAGAAGAAAATCGCATTTGACATACGTCTCGGAAGTAAATTTACCTCTGTTTCAAATCAAATGAGATAATCATGCTTCAACAACCGTGTTGACGTTTGACAACAGATTTGACGGTTTATTAGTTAAATTTTCCTTGATCAGCCTTTCAGGAACTGGTAAGTTTTGTGCGTTGCGGCTGCGGTACTGTGCGTTGCGTTTGTTGACGTTTCGCTCATTCCTGGGTTCTTGTTGTAGCTGCCAAGGGCTGGCCTGCCACTCGCCCGGACCCCGCCAACACTCCGCGGGGACTCAACACGGACACACCGATAACAACAAACACGTAGTACGTATTACGTCTTGTTGACACAATTCGCTTCACATTTACTGTTAAACACCTGTTGCTTTGAAACATACGTGCGTTAAAAGTTTTAATGTAATTTAAATTTATATTCACGTGAATAATTTTATGTGAAATAATTGAAACTTGGTATAAAATATGAAACGATATTGACGTCTGATATACCTATTTGTTTAAAAATAATAATTATAGGGACGATAAAAATTAATATGTAATAACTTTAATACCTAATAATCATGAAAATAAATATGAAACAAAACTATTTATTATATCAGCAATTAAATAACTAAGCCTTAAATAATCAAATTACCACTGTTGAACTGAGAAATAAAAACAAATCCCTTCCCTGTCCAAATCAACGATAGTAACTAAATAATAATAAAATATAACCATAGAAAAGAAACAATTATTATTTATTATATATATATTGCTAAGATAATGGTATAACTTATTCATCTACGTTAATTTATACATTTATTTGTCTACAATATTAGTAGAAACAATTTTGAAATTTTATTATTCTCACAATAAAATATGTGCATTGAAATATTAACAAATGTATTCTTTATTTAAAAATAATAAACAGTCGTGTCGTGCAAGAGTAAATTATAATCTTTAATGGTTGTAGACATAGCAACCCTGAAGTAAACTGATTCGAGATTAGAGATCTCCCGTCGAGCAAGACCGGATTGTTCGCGAACAAACGTCATCTTCCCTTTGTTGCGAGATCAGTAAATTGATATATTATTATGCAAATAGGTACTACCCAAAACTTCAGATCAGATACATATATTTAAATAAAAACTCTAAGCTAAACTCGGCAAATTATCAATTCTGACGCTATGATTTTAAACCTATGTAGATATGTTCTTAGTATAAATGGCAGATTATATTTGAATAGATTAGCTGATCTTTTGGTACTTCATGTGAACGAGATTCGAACACAGGTTTGGAAAGTTAAAGACAGGCTACAACCGAAACATAACCGTTACTAAAGTATACATATATGTTCTTAGCAATATTTAATTATTACAATACGCACGTGAATTCATTATTTAACCCGCTCTGAAATGAAACGTGTAAGAATTATACATTTCGGTCGCAATTTTGGAACAATATTTTTCGGTTGAAATTCTAGAACAATATTAGTCAGTCTTCCCCTTGGTCAGCAAATAGTCGTTGAGATTTGTCTAGTCTGTCTACTGGGATCGAGCGTCTTGTAATTTTAATTTACTATGGATCGCTGAACGAAGATAGTTTTAATCATATTTGGAGGCAGACGCCAAACAGTAATAAACTATACCTACATATTGAATGTGTAATTATTATATTAAAATCGTGTTGATTTTTCGTACACCTATTAATATTTACACACTTGTAGCAATATAGCGAGGCCGTGCTCTCGCCGGTGACAGCAACCTTGATATACTTAAAGTTTTACGCTTCATTTGACAACGGAGAGAAGGTATCAAGTAGCCATTTCGTATCGCTCTGTAGCAAGCAATTTTTTTTTGGCAACTAAATATCAATCAAGAATGCAGTCCGCAACAGGTGTACCAGATTAGACATAGCCAGAAGATATGGTACATGCTTGTGGTTCACGATATAAAAAAAAAATGTTTGTTTATTTGTCCGTTATGGATACTGAAATAGTAGGACATAGAGCACTGTCTTTAACGACTTTGCTGAGAATTCTCTGAAGAAGGTTTTAGTATCGAAATTATATGGATCGGACACATAGTTGATATATTTACTTTTCTTTATTTTTTTTATGTTCGTTGCAACACGCAACGTTACAGCTAATTTATTATAATTACTGTTCTATCTTGGATTCGTCTTCGTAGACTTCAAACCTAGACCCAGGAAGAGATTTAAATGAATGATTAATAATAATAATAAATTTTTTCCAATTCCAAAAATTTACAGGTGATAAATAGGTGCTGATATTAAACAACATAATAATATCCATTCCATTAGGATATACTTTTAACTTAAATGTTAGATTGTAATTTGTTCCTCAGCTCACTGTGACTGTACTGTACAACTGTACATATTTACAATACATCATATGCGCAATACATACTTCGTTATAAAAAAATTAACATAATTCTTCTAGTTTATTTTAAAACGTGTACTCTAAATTATACAGCAGAAAAGCGTTACGCAAGTAGGCATTTAACATCAATCAATTCATGATATTATTTGTATATTGGCCGTGTTTGTTGCCAATATTGGCATAGATATAAAGACATACTTAGTGCTGTCTGTAGTACCGAAGTTAGAAAATAACTTCAATCGCAAACTATTTGTTCAAATGTTTGAACCGAAGTATAATGATTGTGTTGAAGTAATTACCTGCACGTTAACAACGATTACGATTTAATTGGTTGAAATTGTTCTCGCGTATATTGTTCTACTAAACAATTTATAACGCAGGTTGAATAAAATGCTTGAAACAGCACCTATAGCTACTATTTTTCGAGCAAATAGCCTTTCAACGAATAGGTCATCAATAATATCGAAGCTAACGGCATTACTGACATGTTATCGATCAAGAAGCAAACAGGACAATCACTTGTACTATCTTAAACTTACTACTGCAACCAAAACACATAACAAAACGATATTCCACGTAAATAACAACAAATAAAACAAAATTAAATGGTATTTTCACGTACCAAGTAGATGAAAGTAACCTCGACGAAGGTAACCTTTACTCTCGATGTTGATTACATGTACAACAATCTATAAATGCATAAATAAAATACTGACGTCATCTTATGGTGGTTATATTTGGTTTATGACGTCTAACTCAGCACATTGCAGGAAGACTAACAAAGTCGTTATCCTCGACGAAAAAATGTTATAAAAAATATGCGTACCAGGTACGGCATTCCTGCATACACACTTACGTATATCGATGTGTACATTGCTGTTCACAAACTTGTTGATTAGCTATACAGTTTTGGTTCATGGCCTTTATCGATATACGTATAATTTTGGTCGCTACTGAGAATCTTGTTGCACAGAAGATATTTAAAATAGATGTATTGACCTTAATAAGACAACCGGCATACGTGGCATTGTTCTTAAATAGCTGGGACTTTACATAGTACTATATATTTTGATATAATACTTTATACCAACATATTTTGTATCATCTATTATTTACATAAGCAATATTTCATTACTGTAACACGCATTTTTCCTACTATTATTAAAACATGAATTACCTTTATGGGGTTTATTCATTTCATTCATTCGATTTTTGTAACGAAAATTTGAACGTTTATCTTAATACGTGAAGAGAAATCGTTAAACCCCTTTTTAAGAATAATGCATGTATGTACGTATACAAGAGTTGCCTTAATAAAATTTTACATGAGGAATTAAACAGTCAAATTTTATATTGCAACGTGTGTTAAAAATGGATTTATAAAAGGAATATTTAATAATGTCAATGTGAAGGAGACCTTTGAATAAATAAATTACGGTCGAATTTCGACAGTGGAGCCAATCTCTAGAATATGTCCAAAATCATATTTCAATATAAAATGCTATTCAATCACCTATGGTCAAATTTGATCACTGGCTGATCACTTCTCAGAATAACTATCCCTCGAATAGTTGACGAATAAATGAACATACAACTAAAATTAAATATATTCTTGAATTATAATGACTATATAGAGACCGGTTTTGCAGTCGAAATTCAACCGTAATTATTTTAGCCAAAGAAATATTTCACATTGATTGAATGTATTATTTCTTTAATAAATGATTTTAACGCATATAACAATGAAAAAATAGCTTGCTAAACTACTTCATTCATATAATCTTCAATATTCCTGCAAGCTTGCGCTATTCTTCAAAAGAGATATAAAGATATTCTTTGCACAAATGAATATACGAATATAGAATTAAATCGTCGTTGCCATGAAAATGTTCTAGCGAAGATGTATTTTTAAATTGTCACTATCCGCCTTATTACAAAATAAGGTCTAAACCACGACTATCAAGTATAGGTTTATCTTTCATGCTATACTTTAAGCCAAGGTTTATTTTACTTGGTCTAATAGAAGTTTAAACCGGTACTTTGCTAGTCCACTTTTATTGTTATAAATGAGTGCCGGGTGAGGGAAGTTCTTACGATGCTGGTGGCCCCAAATATAAGCGTGACCGAAGGCTTCACGTGTACTCCGAAGCACAAAACGTGCTCAAGAATAAGCGTTGACTCTTCAAAGTGCCAACTCCACAGCAGTTGTTTAAATAAGTCGTTTAGCGATCAAGTTATGACCGGTTAAGTATTATTTATTATATGGTACATGTAGTGTAGTGGGCGACAAGAACAAATTGCTACCTTATCTGGGTAATTTGGGTGATAGTAATTGAATAGTTCCTGTGATAAGAATATACGATGTATAAATGCTGTTCACTATTATTCTATTATTCTTTCGCCGTTTCTTTTCCTCGATATAAAAGAGCATTTACGAAACGGTGGTAGAATCAAAAAATTACATGCATAAGTGTATTGAAATAATACCTACCTACATGAATTAATGATTTTGAATTTGAATTGTATATACGTCATAAACATAGTATGGCAATTATATTGATTTAATAATTCATTATTTGTTGTTTAATTCAAACGCCACACAATTTCTCAAAAAATCAAGTTAAAATATGACTCGACTAAAAAATTTGATAATTATATTATGCATTTCATTTTTGATGCATGCACATTTTGACATAGATTCCAATATAACAAGTGATAGGTACCGAACATAGATACCAAATCTCTGAGTCACTTTTTCAATGCGGACACCAAATATGTTGTCTGACATTCAAAATTTGTTTACTATCCGCAAATAGACTTAACGGTCCACAATTTGTTCGCACTGACCATAACACTCTCATTATCATCTGCGCCACAATATTAGAACAGTGTATTAGCGGCGCGCTAACTAGTATATTAAATATACTTACCTATATGTAATGTAGGTCAATAGAATTATTGGAGATGTCAACATTTACAAAGTTACAGAAAATTTTATTTTGCTTACAATGAATATTGACATACTTATAACTGATGATATAAAGCTTTGAATTAAGTTTAAACAATGAAATAACACAAGTAGGGAGCCTGAAGGACCATTTGTAGTACACATTTTGATGCTATTTTATGAGTCGAGTCACTGTGGAATTGAGTCGAGTTAGCATAATCGTGCATACAGTACGTTACAGATTAGTTACCGATTTTCGCGACCAGCAGTGGTCTAACCACTACTCGAATTCCACGTAACTTTCACATCAATAAAAAATATAACCACAACCATGATTATATATGTCTATGAAACGTCACAGTTTCAGCGGTTCGGCGCATTGTAATTTCTAGAACAAGTCATTACTCATTTAAAAAAGGGGGAAAAAACACTTTTGACTATGAATGGACGTTCCAAATACGTCAGTTATTGTTAATTCTATGCTTATCGGAGACGTCCATTAAGAAAGTAAAAGACAATTTATAACGTTATCGGATCTGAGCACTGAGGTCTGAATCAGAAATAAAATTTTTACTGATTGAATCGGCAACTAGGTCAGAACGGGACTTTGGAGTCGAATGGTGTTAAGCGTGTTCAAAAATAACTTATTATACAACAATGATTGAGGTATTTGTGAATAAACCAACAACGTTGGCTTAAGTGTAACTTATTGTTGGAAATATTAAGTGAAAACACGTATTTTCTAAGTTAGGTACTTCATAGGCATTTTGAAGTTTTTTTAACATGATATTAACGCTTAAGAATTAAACCTTTGTTCTTATATAAACTAGCGGATTTGGCAAATGTTATTTGGGCAAATGGCATTTTCTATTGAAGAGAATTATGAATTACAAAATTCTCGAATCCACTTGAAATGCGCACAAAGAACATCCTAATCAGTCCAATTGCTTAGGAAATAAGTGACACGCATGAATGAGAATAATAAATATAAAAACAAACGAGCAATCATCTTGATGGTAAGGAGTCATCCCGCCCATGAACTTAGAGTGATCATTGTACGAGGTCTATAAGTACAAAAAAGGAATAAAGGGATTTTATACACGAATTGTTATCGTATCCTCTCAAATTATATGGAAACGTTATATGGTTACAATGTGATGGGAAACTCGCGTGACAGGAAGTAGAAATTAATGAAGATTTCGTGAGAAATATTTGACGTACAATAAAATAGTAGCTATTAAGCAAAAATTATGAGGACAAAAGTTTCTAATAAGAATAATCTTATTATTTCCAGAACAGTGATGGCCTCAAATTCTTCAATTAAATAGTTATCATATACCAGTTCAATATAAACACAAGACGTGTATATAAGTTCTCGGTCTGTTAAAAAATAAACAAGTCTGTTAATATGTTTATTGAATTTTTAATAACACCGACGCTTTATGTTGCTGACCTTTTAGAAGCATAGATACAGAATGTCATTTTAGAAAAGATTACTCATAAGAACAAGTTATAATATTTATGTTTATAAATTTTTTTCGCTTTATTTCTTGCACCCTAAAATAACTGATAATAAAATATGTATAAATTTTATAAATATTAATAAAAGTTCAAAATATACAATTCCATTTCTTCTTTCCCTTTAAGTCCATAGTTCCCCTAAAGGAATTGAATCAGAATTCATTGTCAAAAGGTTATCTCACATTGACTCTTACAACGTATGTACATTATTCTTATAAAGGTGTACTAATTCTCAGAAAGGGGTACAAAGTTCTATCTTCACGCATTATTATAATAGAGATAGGTATACCGTATAAAAAAAATTACTTTCAAATAAGTGACCCATATCTGTGATTTTTCTTTGAATAAACTGTGATTCAAATAAACGACCTGTTGCCAAATTATTAACCAAGGATGAACGAATACTATTAACTTATATATAAGCACACTTCACCACTTGACGAACTTTCCAAGAGGTCTCCAAAAGTTGAATGAATAGATTTATTTATAACCCGAAGTCATTCAAAAATATCAGCAAAACCTGAGTTGGGTGATACAAAATATGCTAATTTATACCTACTTAATTGGGATGTTGTTTCCTTAAGAGGAAGTCTAAAAAACACAATATTTTTCATTATTTGTTAAGTGCTAAATAAATCAATGTTTGTATGTTTGTTTGTTTTGGCCCTTTTAGACTCTGAAATGGTAGGAGATAGACCATTAATATCTTTAGAAACTTTTTCAGAGATCCAAGAAAAAGGTTTGAGTACAAAAATATATCGATCGTAAACATGATTGATGAGTTACAGTTGAAAATGTTGATTTTCTTTCTCTTCGCTCAAACTAAATCTAACCGTATATATATATGTATACACCTGCACTTCAATATACATAATCAAACGGAATGTGTTCTTTATACATATTGTTTTTATGTCGTAAGAAATAAACATTACATTTCATTTTTTCATAAGCTTAGCAACGCCGGGTATACCGGGGTTTAACAAATCAATATGTATTATTATAACGGACACAAGCAGCAATAACGTCATATATTTATCTCCTATTTCTATCAATTAGTGTTTGCGTGTTCACAGACGTCATAGTTGACAGATGTCTGACAGTGTATTGGTTCGAAATGTGAAATGGATTTTTACAGTACTTATTTGTAGTATCTATCTAAAAATCTTAATAATATATTACGTGTGTCGGTGTTTGTCCGCGATGGACTTCTAAACTACTTGACCGATTTTAATGAAATTTTGCACACTGTGTGCAGTTAAATTCAACTTGAAAGATAGGATAGCTTGCATCTCAATTTATTTGTTTAATAGTTCCATAAGATTTTAACAGATGGCAGTGTAAGGTAATTAGTCGGCTAAATTGAGTATATAAACCTTAGTCACAGCAACGCGTGGCCGGGTCTACTAGTATATTACGTATATTTGTCATTTTGGACGAATTGCGTGCTTGTGTATTCATTTAAACGTTTTTTCGAAAATAGACAACATGTCATTTAACAATAGCGGGTGTCTTGGTTTTTCACTAGAAAGAAGTATAAAAATTGATTTAGATGTAATTAATAGCACGCTATGAAACAGCTGAATAAACGGTGCTATCAAAACGCTTTAACCCCAAACAATAGCATTAACAATAATACGAATTCATACAATACAAGCAAATTAAATTAACCCCATTGTCATGTCGCTTTAATGCTTGCATCAATGAAAAGTCTATAACTTTATAGACAGTACTTTCCATTCATTTTATAAAATAAAGGTTTTCTTTTATGTTCTAGAATGATACCTACTAGGATTTTTTTTCTTAAATACCTCGCAGTATTATTATATGATCGTGATATTTTTATCACAAAACGCCAAAAAAAATTGATTGCAAAACTATTATCGAACTAGATTTTTTAAATTTCGAACATATTGTTTTTAATCGACATTAGCTAGCGTAAAAGATTATATTAATGGAAATATTCTTCAATCGGTTTAATAAATAAAGACCGTATATTTTTTTTTTAAACTATATATATAAGTTAATGCTTGACTACTATCCTGCCTGATGGTAAACAGAGATACAGCCTTGGATGGTAACCGCACTAAAAATATATTATATATAATATTGGACTTGAAAAAAAAAAAAATTACTGTAAAATAAAAATTAACAAAATATATAAGTGCGGCTAAAAAGATACATAAACCTTGTTTTATCTATAGATATACATAATCTATAGATGAACTACTTGACAATGGAAAGAATTTTAAAATACAGGCTTTAAACAATGTACCATTTGAGTAACGCAAAAGATAACAAGTGTTTACTGTAGGTGCGTTTAAATGTTACGAATCATTTTTCTACAAAACACAAATACCGATGTTATCAGACTCACACTTATCGGTTATTTTAGAATTTACTAAGTTAGTTATGTCGTTTTAGTGTTTTAGTGCGTCTCATATTCTGCAACTACGTCACTACTTACTAAATTAACAAATTATATATTTACTCGTAGCAATAAACAAAGGTAAGTAGCTTCGCTACGTTTTGGGGCACTTTTTACAAACTCAAACTCAAATTATTTATTATTCATGTAGCTATTTATAAATACACTTTTGAAACGTCAAATATTTTGCATCTACCACCGTTTCGGAAAGGTATAAAGAGGAGAAGAAACGGCGAAAGAAACACCTCAGCACATCTTTTTTTTTTAATACTTAAGTCTAATGACAATTATAAAAACTTAAATTACATTACAATTCCCAACTAACTTAAGTAGAACTGGTTGTTTAATTAAAACATTTAATCCTATTTAAAGACATACCTGAATTACCACAGTTCAAAAATATTATTCCACTAGCTTATACCCGCAGCTTCGCTCGCGTTGAAGCCTTTAAATAAATATCAACAATCATTGTATTATATATATAATAAAAAGTATCCTATGTCCTTTTATAACCTCTAAGAATATGTGTATAAAGTTTCATCATAATTGTTTGGGTAATTCTGGCGTGAAAGCGTAACAAACAAACTTACATTCAAATTTATAATAATAAGGATTAATCTGACGACAGTCACAGATATAGCTATACGTAATAAATAAAACTCGAGGTCTTGTTTATCTGTTATAAACATTTTCACAACAAATTTTGAAATAATAAGCCGACCTCCTACTTTGACGCATTATCACATTCGATGAGCAAGATGGCCTCTGTCCATTAACATAAATGCGTTACGGCGTATGCCATCTTATATAACGTAATTTTTGTAGTGATTTTTTGCAAACTTTAAGCTTGTATTATGCGTTACAGTCATAATAACTGATGATGAAAAGTTGTTTAAAGAAAACAACTAGCGGATTCACCGGATATTCTACATAAAATAAAAAAATATATCGGATCCAATTGTGGCTCTAGACCATTCTCGAATTCTCTTAATCACACGCAAAAATTGATCGAAATAGGTACCACCGTTTACGAAGAGTTTAATGGCGTATTCACGAACAGGCATAGCTTCGTGAATAAGAAATAATTGAGCTTCACAGAAACAGGTAAAATAAATAGTTACATTAATTTTTTCTTGAATTATTAATTATGAATTGTTTACTTGAGTTATGAATTTAAACCGAAACAAGCTTTCCTAAAATAATAATTGTAAAATAACATGTAGATACATGACATATATTTTTATAAACAAGTATGCTAAGCTTAAAGTTTACGATCCTTTTTTAATTATTACTTATATAAAATGTATTATTCATAAGAAAAAAATATACTCCATTATTATTTTATGACTTTAACTTAAACCTTGCTTTAGCTTTGATCTTTAAAAATTAAATATACTCTAAAAATAATTAGCATATTAAAATAGTCCAATATTTTGAATTCAAACAATTTAAATCAACTCCAATGGTTGCATTTATTGACTTTCGATAACTTATTTGATAAATTAAATGATCTTTAAAATTCCATACTTATTTTCAAATTCTGTGTCTGTTTATTATGTTACTATTTAATGGTACCAAAGTACAATGAAGGCAAATACACGTACAAATGTAAGTACAATATCATTTAGTACCGAGAATACGGTAAATTTATTGCTCTTATTTATTGGTACTTGCTTATGATAGCTTAATTTATTTACTTTTCTTTGTTTTTCAATGATATAATTAATTCATTTTCACATTAATTGATTTACATTTCTTTCTTTATCACTCATATAGTTAATTCATTTCGATCTTTCTATAAAATTCTCGTATATTTTTATGAGAATAACTTCATGGTTAAGATTGATCGTTACACCCTTATTATGCATTCGTAACACAATTTAAGGGAATTTTGTAGTTTTCTTATTTTTTTTATAAAATATAAAATGTTGCGCAAATATTTTCTACTGTTTGGCGCTGTCATCGCACATACGCTATCAAACAGTAATTCATAGCCTCTCTGAATTTTTTTGTTACATAAATAGCTTGAACGTCACTGTGACGTAAACAAAGTGCCTATTACGACGTTCACCCGCGTAACAAACAAAAAGTTGTTTTTTTAAATATTAAAAAATTTGGCTTATTGGATAATCAAAGAAATGCTTTTTAATCTTTTAAGACAGCTTGCAGATTGCAATTTTAATGCGAAAACTTCCAAATATGTTTTACAAATATCATTGATTCTATTTGTATTTTTAAATTCTGGGAATGATTTCTAGTCCTACCAGTATGTTCAATTTTATGATTTTTATAAATTGTACTTAAGTTACTAAAGTGTCGATGTTGTAAATTTTTGTTCATAAATTAGACTAAAGGTAATAAGAGTGTTTGCATGTGTGTGTTCATCAATATCCGTTCACCCGTTCGGCAACAGACGTCCATCCAAACTTTTACTTAATACTGTTTAGATAAGAATAAGGTTGTATATTTATGTCGGATAGTAGCGACCATCATTGTCAACAACAAATAATGAATTCGGAATAAAACATCCTTGACCTTAAAACTAAAATATTACTTCGCTTTCTACTGAAATATTTTTAGGCCTACTTTGTTTTCTAATTCTTATGCACTTATTTAAAAGAATTAATAAATATACCTTTGAAATTATTTTGGAAATTTCATCCCAGGATGAAACAATTAAAAAAAACATACGCACACACATATATGTACATATTAATCACATTGTACTTAAATAATCATGCTTCATGGTTTATTTCTGTGACAGTGATATAAGAAAATTATTTCAGTACTAAAGCAACCTAGTGATGCAAGTGCAATTACTAGTGGGTAAAAAATCTTGTCAGCTGTTTACAAATAAAACTAAAATTTATTTTATGCAAATTAATTGTTTGACGCCATACCAGTAAAATTAAAATCCCCTTTTTACAAGGAAACAATTTGCATTAGTAATTCTGTGGTTCGGAAATTCCAATTCTCAAAGTAAAAAATTATAATCTTAATATCTTATACTGGTTGTTGCCGCCGCTAAGCCCGTGCAAAATAAATAGTTTTGCAAGCCCTACACTTAAATAAATAATGTAAATGCTTATTTAAATAATAACTCATTTTCTTCTCCCTTACATAGTGGAAGACGTACGAACTATGATTTCTTATTTGAAGAAATAAAGAAAGAAATAAAAGAAGGAAAAAGGTATGTACCATATGACGTTGTTGCAGCAAAAAGCAAACCACGCGGCAACGATTGGATTGGTTTTCAAAAAACGTTAAATGACGAATTTATTTTAACAAAATACTAAATAGATCTATTCAGAATTGCTGATTTTTCATACAACCTTTTAATCTTACGAAGACTTTTAGTAACTTTAGTAGTTTGGACTCTGCGATGATGAATGTGTAAGGTCTTTT
>DWJN01001478.1:0-17841 GCA_018248895.1 Carystus phorcus
TACAAAGGATTAGTTCCATAAGATTCTAACAGATGGCGGTGTAAGGTAATTAGTCGGCTAAATTGAGTATGTAAACCGTATGTACAGCAACGCGTGGCCGGGTCCGCTAGTTCATGATAAATAATCAAAATTACTCGGTTTGACATACAAGTTTTTGTCGTTATAATATGTCATATTAATAACACAAAATCCTTAATAATTTAGGGTGTGGTTTTAAATAAATGTCCGGCCAAACTGGTCTGGTTGGTTATTAGGTTGATGACATGGCAACCCTAAACACACACACAACCCGAGAGCAGAATTTAGGGTGTGGTTTTAAATAAATGACCGGAAAAACTGGTCTGGTTGGTTATTAGGTTGATGACCTGGCAATGTTAAACACATCATACTAAACCCGAGACCAAACACCTATCTGTCACATAACTCATTTATGTTCTCATCATCATCATCATCATTCTGCCGTGCCATGCCATAATATGCCGTGCCATGTTTGCCATGACCGGGCATCGAATCGTTTTCCCCTAACTACGCAGGGTACCAACCAGGCTACGAGGATGTCGACTAAATTGTTCAGTTATGTGAAAATAGTCAGAACAATACTAAAATATTTCATCTGATGTTATAATATGTACCTGGCCTCAGCTAAATGTAATATTTCAATGTAGCGGATTAATTGTGAGTTATCTGTATGTCATTACAGGCGATGAATGGCGTTTGTATATTCATGAAATATTACATATTCATATAGATTTATGAGGCACATATTCATCATTGGTAGATTCTATTTGTCCAGTGAACGTTACAGTTACAGAGTACGTGAAGTTACAGAGACGTTAAAAAAGTGAGGCGCAATGTTGAAAGTATATGAAAGTAATTAAGAATTTTGACACGTTTATGATTGTATAATTTAATATATATATTTCTCCCATAAGCTTCTTATTTTATTATATTTTGTTACGAAAAACTGAAGCAGACAACGGAAGTGGATTCTTTTAAAAAATATATTTAAACAAATCAAAATAAAGGATTTTGAAACATATTCCTGCTTTTATTGTATTCGATTTAAAAAATTTACACTCATATTTTATACATGTTGTTATATTTTATATATGAATGTTGACATAAAATTAGGTAGGATGTGTTGTTAATATTCTATCTAACCATAATTGTCAATAGGTTATGTAACAATTGTCAAAAGACGATCCGCATTATAAATGTTACTTTCCCTACGAATTTTAACAGACTGAGTACCTAAATTGAATAGACATTTCACACACAGGCGTCTATCTATGCAGACATCACGCAGAAACCATTGAAAAGCCGATTAAGATAGTATTATCTTAATAATAAGCATATTTTTTATTCATATTACGGGTAAGAACATAGGATAAATTTCATAACTGAAAACAAATACATATATTCCCGCATTATGACAGGTGTTAGTTAATATGGAGGTTTTTAAATAAATGGATTTTGATTCCTTTACGCAAATATTGCAATAAATGATCTTTCTTCTTAATAGAATAATAAAAGCTGTCTCTTAATTCGAAAAGTTCAGCTAAATATGTTGCATGTATAATGACTGAAATAGAAGAATAGCAATGTTTCAGATGTAGGCATAAAGATTAGGGTTTCCGAACCTAAGAAGGTTTGAAGCCATTAATATTGGCGTTAATTTCGCCTTTGTATGGCGTATTTTTATAATACACTTATAAATATGAAAAAACAGCTTATAAAAACATTTAACTTGTATTGAATCGATTTGTGAATTTAAGCCATTCTCAAATCCACTTAAACACACTGTAAAAACATCATCAAAACCAGTCCATCCGTTTAGAAGGAATTCAGTGAACACACGAACAGAAGAATTATATATAAAGATGTAACGTTCACAGCCCGACAGCTAGTGTTAGTAATCGATCGAGTTACGTAAGGGCGCGGTCGTTAGTTTGAAGGGTAAACGCTGACAGCACGTTGAGCCTTAGAATATCTCAGTTGATATCGTTAAGCCGTGTTATAAGCCTTCCGACAGCGTAAGAATTTCTGACACGTGGTTTGCCTTCTAGCACATTATAAAATGATGGTATTGCGCTTTAGTTCTTTCTTGAAAACAGGATTATTGTATTCAGATTCATTAAGCTGATTAGCGAAGTCATATTGTAATTTATATTCCGAATAACATTTCTAATACCTCTCCCCTTTTAAGAGTTAATTAAATTTATAAAAAGGTTTAGTTTATATGAGAATTTCCACATAGATACACTGTTTTAAATTAAGCCTTTACCCTTGATAAGTTTTCAGTACTGCTTATTTGTTCGTTAACTAAGTTTTCGTATATAGCCAATAGAAAAATTAAGTTTGCTTTTTCATCATAAAGTAACGATATAATCTGAAAACCATTTTATTAATTGCTTACACACTAATATATCACACTTTTATTACAAGAAAACACACATTTTATAACAAGAAAAAGAACTTTTAGAACGAATGTAGGAATAAATATAGTTTTTAAATTAAGTATTAAAAATATTTATAAGTATATACATAATACCATTTTTATTTTTATTTTAATACAACCCGAAAACATAAACAGACATGCGTAGATACATCTATTAAAGAAATGTTAACCTTAACCAGTAAACATAGCGACTAAATTCCTCTATTATTAGTCACAGTTTATGACTGTTACTACGCGAAACTTATACATTAAACACATTATTCAAAATATAATACGATAAAATAATACACGTATACGCATAGTAAACACCGTTTCGAATGACAAATATACCTAACGTGTTTTATTATTGCAACATGAATGTACACACAAGTGCATAATGTTTATCGAGCAAGCATACGGCCCACTGTTTAGATTTAGTCTTTATCATTGATATCCGTGCTAGTTTGATCCTTGCCTCCGTTCAGTACGCACGAGCGTGCATACAATACATACAATACATTACAATATAATAAAATACAGTGGGATTTAACACAATACAGTGCAATATGGATAACAAAAACAGGTCTGAAAACAAATCCGACGTTGATTCTGAAGATGTTTGGGGACATCTTGTATGCTTCGGTACTATTATTACTATCGTAAGTCATTTTGATTATATTAAAAAGAGAATAATTTAAATGTATTGTGTTTAGATTTATTTGTTCCTTGAATAAGGTGTATATTTGTAGTGAACTTATGGGTAAGAAAAGATGAATTCTAAAAAAGACACTAAATAAAAAAGAGATAATAATAAAGAGATAAAAAAAACTAAAGAATAAAGAGAGAGATAAATAAATAAATAAAATGTAAAAAAATTTATTGCCATTATTTAATCTACATTCACCTCTAACATCAAGTTTAATAGCATAACTATATGTAATAAAACACTTACAGCGTACAACAATATTTCTGACAAATTTGTCGTCACCAGTTAGTGCGTCTATAAAATTCTAAAAATAATTTATTATCCATATGTGATGTTAGAATAGATGGACAGAAGGATGAAAGATTTCAAAAAAAATTTGACAATTTATTGATTTTATTACACTACAGGCTTAATATTTTTTAATGTAAAAAGCCAACAAAAGACAGGATGGGCGGTCGTCGCTACCTATGGACATCAGCAACCCAACCGACTTCACATATACATTATCTGCCAATAAAAAAGAGAAGAAGACCAAGCCTCCAACTTAAACACATAATGAGTCGTTCGATAGCTGACTCAAGATGGTAGTAGCTAGCCAGACGGGCTTTACAAAGGAGAAGGAATAATATTAATCGGTTATTAATAATATTGGTAATAAATTCCTTCAAAGCCCCCGCAACAAGCACAAGACTTCTACCGCTTCTTACGATACCTTGTCTCCTTTTAAGATACTCTGATCTGCCAGCATTAGATTAGGGTCTTTACCGTCCAAATACAGCTGAATTAAAGACACCTACTACTCATTATTTGATGATGAGGTCTGTAGCCTAATAAGGACATTGTATTTGGGTTAGCTGATAGCTTAGTATGTAATATAAATAACCTAGTAATTTATACGACTTGATCATAACACGTTACACACAAATGATCAAAGGATAAACAATACGCTATATCAATTACAAAGTAACGTAACCGTGTCGTTATTAATTTGTGATATTAAGGTTTTATCTTTGCAGTTACTTCACAATTTAACTGCAATGGGTATCGAATGTCTCTGTATTTTAACTGATTAAGTCTTACCGTGATTACGGTCAATGTAAATGGGTAAATTGATATATACAAAATCGTTAGTACCCATTCCTATTAGTATTAAAAGTTTATGCCGTGAAGTTCATTTGATGGTAAGTGATCACCGTCGCTCAGATAAATTAGTAAAACTAGTTTCTTTTACTTCTTATTAACATTAGTCGAAATGACGTCATAATTTTTTGTATGTTTTGAATGTGTCGTCATTTTTTATCATAACGTTATGTAATACGTGACATATTTGTAATGTTCACGAATAGTAACCGTGCCAGCAACAGCGAAACAAATTCATCAGGCCTTTCATATTTTTTGTTACCCACTTAAATATTTTAGTAAAATAAAATTGTTTCAAATCACTTGTTTATAACTACCGCCATGGATGGGAAGAAATAAAATGTTTGTAAAATTATGTATGTTTAGTATATTTTGTTACGTAAACAACCGGATAAACAAGCAGACAAATTTGATAGTATGTGGTCATGTGGCAATATTATTATTTGAATATAAAATATTATGATAAGATTTCTGCGACTGATTTTATATCATTATCGTACAACGTAATCTGATAATAAAATTTCCAATTAGATATTTTATCTATTATCTTATTGTCCCTATTTCAGGTTGCTAGTATTGGACACGTTAATTCCTTTGGTCTTATATACCATGAATTTATTCTCGATACAGGATCAACCGCCAAATCCCTGACTACTGCTCATGGTGTCTTTGGTGTAATGCTGGCAATTGGAGGTTCGAATCAATATTTTATAGACAAGCTACAATTTGTGCATTATAATGCTTTTAAAATTATGCATGCATTCAATATGGCGGTTCGCTTAAGTCGACGGGCTAGTAATTCTTTGTGCATTCCTATGATATATCAAAAGAAAAGGTTTCTTGGGAAGAATACGAAAATACAATAATTTTACTCTTAACTCCAATATGGAGGACGCTCTATTATGGTAGCTTATATTTGTTTTTATATATGTACATATCAATATAATTACTGCAAGTTTGTTCTTACAATTTTTTTACTGTTAACTTAGTTCAAAATGATTATAATCTCTTTTCAGGATTAATTCTGAACTTAATATCCAAAAGGCATACTTTACGATTCGGAGGATATGTGGGAGCAATTATGCTATCAGCTGGATCTTTCTTAACCGTTATTATATCAAATTCGAATCAGTTACCTCTAACATTTGGAGTACTTCAGGGCATTGGAGTCGGAATAATGGTACCTGTTTGTTATTCAACGATAAATCTCTACTTTGTCAGAAGGAGAACATTTGTGATGAGTATTTGTAAAGCAACACAAGGAATAATATTCATGTGCTATCCTCAATTCGTAGAGAAAATGATGACTTTTTATGGATTTAGAGGAACCCTTCTTTTAATAGCAGGACTATCCCTACATGTATTTCCGGGAATGGCAACAATGACAACAACACATAAAGCGAGCACAAAAAGAAGTATTCTTTGTCTTTTATGACTGATGAATATTTGGTATAAGACATTTTGATAACAACGCTGATATTTTCATTGTAGAAGAAATTGTAAACGGACAATCTCAGGAAAATATGGATCTGCTTGGAGATGTACGATGCAATGACACAATAAAAGTAAAAGCTTCAAAATCAAAGACTGAACAAATCTGGTAGAAACAAAATTTACTTATAAATGTTTATTTTGTACTTTTATATATTATAGAATTAAATTGGACTTAATTGCAGGTTTCAAGTAACGGAGTTCTTGAATATCAAAGTGTGGAAAGACCCCGTGTATTGTAACATTTGCTTCGGGCAAAGTTTTACAAATTTTTCGGATTTAATATTCTTCATGTTACAACCAATGTTGTTGTTCCAATACGGGTATGATGCTGTAAGTAATTATTCACTGAAGTAATAAACCTTATCAGTAAACAGTGTAAACATTATTGTTTTCTGGAAATGTTTCACGTAAGCTTTTTAACTTAAACTTCTTTGCATTGATTTAACTGGTTAAGAAAATCTTATAAAATAGTATTTCCTAAATACCATGTGTTGCCAAACCAAAAAATATTTCAATGTTTTGTTATTTACGTTAACTGGCAAACATTTAATATATGTCATTCGCAATTCGAGTTGTTCACTTTGTTGTTGTTCTAATATAAAACATATCGTAATCCACATCCACTATTTTAACTATAAAGATCTCCAACAACCAGCCACAACATACAGTCCACTCAAGAGGGCCATATCATGGACCATTTTTAATGTTTCAGCAAAATTTAAATTTTTTGGTGTAATAACATTAGTAACAGGTTTTTACGTTTATTTCCAGACAACTGTGGCTATATGTATATCAATCGGTGCCGGAGCAGATGTCGCTGGTCGTTTCATGCTCGCCATCCTCAGCTACTTGCTACATCTCAATACACGTGTCTTATTCTACACTGCCACCCTTTTCACTTTAATTTTCAGAATAGGTATGATCAATATTTTTATTCTGTATTTGTAGTTTTATTAAACTCTTTTCCATAAAAAGATTTACAAGAGTAAATTCTAAATCTAAATCTTCCATATCTATTCATCTATTTTACATTGATCACTCAGGCCTTTATAATATTAATCACAGCATTATACATCTTACATCTACATATTTCTAAACTGATTAAATAATTATAACTTTATTCTTAGAGTTTTTGAATTTGAATCATATCTTTATTATCTGTACAAAAATGGTTTTTACAATTGTAGCCCTTGATTTATCATTTCATACTGTGTTAGCACATAAACCCGAGGTTGGTTTTATATTTAGGTCTGCTTTACTAACCCTGTTTTTAATTATATAAAAAATATACCTTTTTCCATAGATTTTTTGTATTAAAGAATACTTATGTTTTTTAAGTATATGAACTAATAAATAATATAATATGTTCTTCAACGTCGTGTTCCAATATCATTTTACATAATTCACCAAGTATTATAAAACACTAGATGAACCAACAAACGTTGTTTTGCCATATAAATTATTATTTCAGAACTATTTTTATAACCATAAAAATGGTTATAGTGTGTTAACATTAAAGCTAGACATATGCTATCGAGGACTTTTATTTAGATCTTTTAGAGGGGAACAATTTTGTAATACATGATTTTTGAGTAACTTTCACCGTTTACTCAGCGCACGCAGCAAAAGCTCAAAATTTTGCCCATTTCGCAATATTTTTTATTGCTGCTCCTCTCCTATTCATCTTCATGTTCTATAACCTATAGCCTTCCTCTATAAATGGACTATCTTACGCTGAAAGAATTTTTCAAATCGGTCAAGTAGTTCCTGAGATTAGCCCGTTCAAACAATCAAACAAATAAACTCTTCAGCTTTATATATTAGTATAAGATATAAGATAAGATTAGATGCTTAGACTTGATAGAACTTAATAAAATTTATTCAATCTTTGACGCGGTTTTCTAGAAACTAAGAAGAAATAAACTATGATGTTTTGCTTCGAGGTGTCGCTATATCACGAACAAAATCTTTAACTATTGAATTTCTTATTGGTTGAATTTTCTTCAATACCCGTGAGTTTCTTAATGTTGTTAGGTCTTAATATTTTATTGTGTTGTTATTAGATGTTATTAGATAGGCGTCTGAGAAGGCAATACCACCACATCACATAATTAACTAACTACAATTGAGCTCTCATGATGACGTAAGGACTGAATTGATACCCAAGTGATAATTATCAAAACACAAATAAAGAATTAGTCTATAGTAAATAACGACTAACAATATTGTATATCTGTAGTCTTTCATAATATTTTCTTATCAGGTAAGGTGAAAATTACGTGTAGGTGTGTTTTCCGTCGGTGTTACTATTCCTTTATCATATAGATAAAGTTATATATTTACTTTAACGTCATTGTGATCAATGATATTATTATTGTTATAACCATTTACATAAGAATGGAATGTCTGTTACTGAGGAATGATTAAATTGAATAGAAGAAACATATTGACTTACTCATAAGATACATATGACGTGTATTCAACGATAACCTCTAATAACCCTGGCACCTTTAGTTGTTTACTTACCTATCCTTTGTTATATATCCATCCTTTGTTACATACTCATTCTTTGTAACCTATTTCTCCTTGGCTTACGTACGATAACCTACAATTGTTTCATTAACAATAAAATGAATACGATTTTCCTTAAATATATTCACTCTTACCCTATTTCCATTATACCGTTTTTAGTTCTCCATTAAAATCCATTCCATCCAAAAATTATGGAAGAATTTAAATTAGAAAAAAGGGCATAGATGTACCTACTGTTACTTATGTTCTTCATTTATCTTTTCTAGTTCTTCTCCAAGTTCGTCGATTCATATGGGTTGCCCTAGTGACTGGAGTACTAGGGTTACTCCGTGCATTGTTACATGTGGCCAGCCCTTTAGTGATCGCAAGTTACGTGCCTCATGAGGAGTTTCCTGGAGCCTACGCCACGTTTATGCTCGCTACTGGCGTCGTCCAAGTAGTTTGTGCACCGCTTATAGGTAACTAGATGACCCAGCAAACTTTAGACTATTTTTATTACTGCAGAACTATTTTTATAACGATAAAAATGGTTATAGTAGGTTAACCTTAAAAGCTAAACATATGCTGTCGCGGACTTTTATTTAGAACTTTTAGAGCGGAACAATTTTGTGATACATGATTTTGAGTAACTTTTACTGTTTACTTAGCGCACGCAGGGAAAGCTCAAAATTTTGCCATTTTCGCAATTATTTTTATTGCTGCTTCTCTCCTATTGATCTTAGCGTGTTGTTATATGGCCTACAGCCTTCCTCCATAAATGGACTATTTAAACTACAAGAATTTTTCAAATCGGTCCAGTAGTTCCTGAGATTAGTACGTTCAAACAATCAATCAAACAAACAAACTCTTCGGCTTTATATGATTAGTATAGAAGTATAGACTCCGATTTTTAACCAAGTCCAAAAAAGGAGGAGGTTCTTAATTTGATTGTATTTTTTTTTTATAACAACTACTCAATGTTTGACTACAATTCCGCCTGATGTTAAGTGGTTAAGAGTCTTGGACAGTAAAGCGGATTAACTTATTAGAAAGCCTTATCACTCTTTACCTGAAGACACCACGTTATAATCGGTGCCATTTTCTTTAATTAATCTTGACCAATGGCACCTACTCCCTAATCAGATTTTATCCTTTTTGAAGGCGGTTTTAATTTTTCGTCAAAAGATTTTTATGTAGTAACTTAAGCTACCTTTTATATGGTCTACAGATATTATCTTATTATTTGATAATCACTGTTTAAAACAGTCAAGGACATCAATTTATTGCGTTTAATATCTTTATTGTAATGTAATCATTGTCGAAAATACTTTAAGCATATTTTTGATCTATTTTCATATTTAATTTAAGCGTCTTTACCACTTACCATCACGTAGGGTTGACGTCGTGTATTAATTTATAGTAAATAAAAAAAGCTTGTAACGAAAATTTGTATACCTACATATTTTTCAATAAAACAATATTTGGTTGAGTGAAATACATTATATAAAATTTCTCGGATAAAAAACTTCTAGAATATAATTTAAAAATACGTAACCGATCATTAATATAATGTTTTTTTCATTTTATAGGTTTAATAAAGGATGCGTGTGAAGATTATATAACTGCTTTCTACGTGTTGACCATATGCTGTTTGCCATGCTTGATTTTCTGGCCAATTGAGTACCTAAATAATATTATTAATGCTACCAAATCGCTTGAGTTTAGTAATCATATTCGAGACGACAATGCCCTTGGTATAACAAACCGTGAAGATGTATAATTTATTCTTTCTGTATGTAGGTTAAAAGGTTAAGAGCAAATAGTGATACATACCAATTCTTCTCTGTTGTCAATAAATTTTTTCATTATATAGTTTTTTGGTTAGTGGATATTGATGACCTACAATTTATGTATATTAGTACTGAAACATTTATGCCACAGTAAAATATGGTCTCAGAAATACAATTAATATGTGTGTAAAAAAAAGTGTTTGTTATTTAACGGTTTAAAGGAACGAGTTTTTTTAATTTGGTACGTTTAAAATTCAGACGGCAGATTAATAATTCGCCAGAAGCCGCAGACATAATATAAATTGTCATAAACAGATGCGACCAACCGCGTCAGACTGTCGCATTTATTGAATTGAAATAGATTTTTATGACAAAAACGATATAAGTAAGTACTGGCTCTATTTACCAGTATCTTCAAAGGTTTCCAATCACAAAAAGGTCGTCAAGGGATGTAGAGATTTACCTAACCTCCCATCAATTTACCTCAAAATCATCCGCCACAGTCGAGATCTCGAGTGATATCGACCACTTTTTCATCCTGAAAGTTATTTACAGAAGGGTCCGTCAATATTGAGTGTCGTAATAGCGAGAAATAGGGCCACGTGAAACGACGGCGAAAAATTATTCGGGAAAGTCAGAGGTTTGAGGTCAATGATAAGAATGCTTTACGTTTAAATTGTAGGAAAGGAATTCTTTGAAGAATTACTGTAATAGGTACGTTACAAGTACTTCCACTAGCTACAGCAGCTAGACATAAAGATCAATAAAAATAGGTAAAAGTAAGTTTAAGTAAGTTGTAAGTATAAAAATAGGTAAAATAGGTAAGATTAAATAAGGTTTAGATATTTATTATCGCTTACTTTGAATAATAAATAGGCCCTGAGAAAACCTGAAAAATTACAAGTATGTGAAATCTACCAACTCACACTTGATCAAAGTGGGAAACTTTGGCTTGCCCCCTCATTTCATAAAAAGAGACCCTAGTTCTGCCCTATTAGATACAGATACGAGTAACGATGATGAAAAAGTTTTTGTTGTACATTATTTAGCGAAGCGAGTGGTAAAACGATGGAGACAAAATTTGGACTTGGGAGACACCAGCCCTTTGAAGATATCCCGGAGCTTCTATTATGTACCTAAATCTTAACAAGGTCTTTTAAAAATTTCCCGCCTAACTATTAAGAACCTGATATATATATTTGGGGATATATATTTGGGTATTCTAGCATATATTTCATTTGACATGTGGCCTATCCCATTAATATTCGACCTCAAAACTAGCTCCAACAATGGAGTTATGGCAATTTACATCGAACGATGATTGTCCATATCCGAATACCAATCTACTAAGTTGTCTGACGCTATGAATAAAATTTGCTGCGCTAGCCACCGTACTCCCTTCCCGAATTTGCATATCAAAATGTTCGGATAAACTGATTATGTTAACTTTATTGGCATAGCAAATTGTGTCTTACAACTTTATTACATTTTCTCATAAAGTTCTTTATTATTCCTATTGATAATTTTATAATGAAAATCCTAATGCTATAGCATCCCTCTTAATGTTGTCGAACAGCAAAAATGTAAAAGCATTTTATGGTTTTTAGGGAAGAAGCTACCTAGACTAGTTAATTCAAATTCGATTCTCAACTCTCAACGTCTTTTTTTCATTCTACCATCGTTTCTAAAAGGTGCTTTTACATAGAGGAGACGAAACTCCTCAGCACATCTTTTAAACTAATAAATAAACTAATGCAAATATTATACAATTTGTAGCCTTTGCGGAGCTGGATGCGGTATTATTATTTCCAATGAGCAATGAACATTAGTTATAAATAGCCTTTAACCTTCGGGATTTATGCTTGATATAAAGTAGTCATCTAAAACAAGAGAGATCTGACGAAAATGCCTTTTTCATTATTCAGTAGGGTGCTTGAAAAGCACGAACTGAGTTAAGCTTACGGGTGGATAAAACTATCCACTAGGCTTTAGAAACCTAAGTAGTGGAACCTTTTTCTTCTTCGCAATTTTACAGAACCTTTCCAAAACAGTGGTAGAATCAAATAATAATGGGCATAAGTGTATTGAACAAATCGCAACATGATTAAATGATTTTAATTTCAAATTTTTTTTATTTCATACAAGGTAGTGCTTGACGTCAACCCCGCGTGAGAGCAAGTCGTAAATAAGTCTAAGATGGTTAACTCATTAAGTTAATAAAAGCCTATTCACTCTCCTCTAACTTAATTCAATCGATTTTCTTTTTATCTTACTGTAAATTACGGGGCTCCTTGTAATTAAGACTTCATAAGTGTGGTGAAACGTGTGTTTTAACGCGGGATTGGTGAATGTTACCTCAATACTTTACTATAACAAGACAACTTTAGTTTCAGCCACTGTTGAACACCCATTTAACTGTTAACTGCCCAACAAATTTCTTAATTCGATCGATCAGTTACAAACTTAACAGCTTCAAGATACAAAGTTAATTATTTACAATTATTTGTAAGGTTATATGTACGTAACTTTTAGGTTTGTTTTATTAATTAATAAGTATTTTATAAAGAAGAAAAGACATAATGTATCTGATGCTCGGTAAGTCAGTAAATTCTATTCAAAAGAAGAAAAATATCTACAGCCTTAGACTTGCTCGAATACTATACAAACTGCAATTTATTTCATAACAAGGGCATTGGATTTATTGTACCGATACAATAAGAGAAACCCGTATCGGTATAATACAAGGTATTGAAAGTTCACGAAGCTTTGTAACGTTTCAATTCGAATGGACTTTTACTACGAAATGTAGGTACGGAGGCATTTCATTACAAATAATGAGAAAGTTCCGAGTTAAAGAATTGAAGGCTTCAGTTTTTAAGTAACAAACCAATAATTGTAAACACCCACCTCATTGTATGATTCCATTATTGAGTACTGAGTTACTCATAAAATAACTTTTAGTAACTACTTAATGGTCGACTACAATCCCACCTGATGTTGAAGTCGGGAAGAAGTGTTAGATGGTAAAGTGCATTAACTCAATAGAAACCTATTCACTCTTAACTTGAATACACACACATTATAATCACACGGGAACACCGACGCGGGCAATTTATTTAAAATATCTATACTAAAATAATATATATTAAGTTGAAATTTGTTTTCTTGAATGCACTTATCTTAGGATCTACTGGTTTGGATTGAAAAAATATTTTTTGTATATGTAACATAACGCTACGATCAATAGGAACTGAGCATGGGTAAGAAATGCTACAAAAACGGGACCATGTTTCAAGGTGATACGAAGTTCTCCGGATGTACTAGTACTTTATATGATGGAAATCTGCACTAGCCAGCTTGGGGTAGTTGTCACCATTTTAATGAAGAGAGCATCCGGGTCTACAGTTTTGGAGCCCATAACGCTACAGACTAGGATTCAATTTATCGCGAATGCCGTGGGCAACATAGAAATCCATCAAAATATTTGTCCAGCAAATGTTTCATCATTGGAATTGGGCCTTTGTACAGTAAGTAAGGTATAATAAATAGTGAGTTACACAGGTCCTCAACTATTAACTTTACGTAGTTTCGTAGCATCTTAAGTTAGAAAACAGGATAAATTCAGCATATTCAAAATTCGTTACCAACATTTATTTCTAAAATCGATATGATTGTCTTTCATGACTCGAACATTTAACTTTAAATATTGTACTAGCAAAGTGAGAAAGTTAGTTGGCGACACGACAAAATTTATCGCGTTTTGCTTGAAATTACGGTCGAAGATATGACAAGTCACAGTTTCATTGTTCGTTAGTACACTCCGCAATAGCCCCAAATGTAGGGTTGACACTTTGTTGGATATTATTTTTAATATTTCCATTATCTTTATATATACCTATTTATTTATTCTGATCGTGTGTTCTGTTCATTACCTTTATATAAATAACTTATCCTAAACGGTTACATACTGTGATGAAATTTTTTGTGAGTTTTTAAGAGGATTCGGGAATAGTTTTGACTAGCTCATACTGTATTTCTAAACAAAAAAAACTTGTTATAAATTTAGCTTCAGAGAAAATCATAAAACTAGTAATAAAATTAATAACTTAAATAAAGATAACTATAATATTTTATTTATGCGAAGCCCTGCCACTAAGTAAGCTAGCTTCTGTCGCCTCTTATGACGCCCTGGTATGCCGACATAGGATTAGGAACTAATTTCTAGGACTTTACCATCGATAACTGAAAGGCTTATTAAAACAGTTCAATTACCAGACGTTACCTTAGAAGCTTTATCAAACCAATTCGAATTTCTGAAACGATAATTAGAGAACAATAAACCAAGATACGAAACCTTGACATACAAATGTATATTTGATAGGTTCAAATGAACTACTCGTGATTTCAGCGCAGAAACCTTTTGAAACCAGCGGTTAGTATAATTGTCACGATCAAAAGCCTCAGTGGCAACCTTACAGAGCTCTGCCCGGGCAGCTGTATCGACCGGCCGCGTTCCGCCGCCACCTGCAGCCTGAGCTAAATCCCCAGATTTATTTGATACTGGGGAAATTTGCGAAGAGGCTGTTGCTTCTATGATGTTACAATAGTTTGTTATTACATGTTTGTGTAAACTATTGGGGAATTCGATTACACTTGTAGTTACACTAGTACTTTCTTCTTTCTTACCACCGATTTCTGAGAGGCTCTTCAACGAAAAAAAATTTCAATTTCAAAATCCACAAAGGAAAAATAAACAAACAAATATTTAAAAAACAAATATTTAAATAATTTAAACAAATATTTTATATATTATTCATTCATCAAACGCTCAATGAATAATTATTTTGATATTGAATCGGACCTAACGATAGCACTTTAATTTTAAACTTGCATAAATGCACTCGCTTATTTGCATTTTAGTATGATACAGAGTTACGATAATCATATTTTGTAGACCGATATTTTGAACTACGCGGATGAATTATAATTTAAGCTTATACTAACTGAAATTGTAATTAAAGCCTATAGTGACAAATTGAAACGTATGAATGGAAAATTATAATTTATACCTTTTTGTTTTAGGGAATACCATAACCTTTATTATACAATAAAAACACATTGCATTAATTAGCATAATTACATCAGGTATAGGTATCTATTTGTTAGAAAGTATTAGCGAAGTGTTTTTAACAAACTGAGAATTACTACAAAGACCAGACCTTTTAGCAGCATATTTAATACAAAATTCCACTATACAAAAGTACCTTACATGAGCTCTAATTAAAGCAAGCTAAGATCCTGAAAGTCATTGATTCGGAATATCCTCAGACGCTCGAGACGAGAAATCTTTTTGGGCACTTCGCTAGTCCTATATAAACATAAGTTTCTGAATGAACGCCAGAGAATCAGTGCAACCCGATTTCTGCTAAAAATAACAGATATAGAATAGGTTATATTTAGAATATATTGTAATACAATATAATCAATACCATATTGTATAATGCCAGTTGGATGTTCCTGCAACCATATCTTCAAATTCAAACAATATTGTACTAGAAGATGCCCTTTTTTAATTACATTTATATTTATACGATTCTGAATAAACAATAGATAGAGCATTGATGTCTTTGGCAGCTTTGTTCAGAATTCTTTGAAATGGTTTTGGTATCAAAATTATATCGATAGAACACATGGTTGATGAACAATAGTTAAATATGTTGATTTCTCGCTGATCGATTGAACACATGGTTGATATATCGGATGGCTTTTTTTTTATTTGATTTCACTGACAATTATTTTGTTCCTGTCAACGGCACATGTTCTGTCTGAGGAGCAGTTCACACCACATGAAGGCACCAAAAATTGGATTGGTTCGTGGATAGCCTCAAAAGACCAGGAGTTTTTTAAACGTGGAATCCGAATTCTGCCAGAAAGATGGGAGTAGTCGTTACGAGTGGTGGACAATACTTAGATTAAACTGAAGTTACCATTCTATCTCAACCAATATTTAATATACGACATAAAACGGCGAAAACTTATTTATACAACTAATAATATGCGTAGCAACGCACGCCGGGTACAGCTAGTACAAAGTAGAAATTCTCATTTCGTTACAAGCGCTAGTTCATCCATTTGATTACGAGTGACACTTCGTTGCATAGATATTAGCGTTGTGTTACGTCGCACGTTGATTAACATTGCAAATGTTAATTCAAATTCAGGAGCTCTTTGCAATCTGGTCGTCATGAGTATAATCTGTAGTATAAATCTATAGTATAGATTCTATACTATCAACAATTTCTCTGACATATGCAATACTTATCTGTTTTTTATTTCTTATCAAAAGGGAGCGGAGGTATTCAAAAATACCTGAAAGTTTATGCGTTAGAATAACTAAAAGTCCTTTAGGTTAGCTGGGTGGTTACGTGCTTTGGAAGACACGTATAGTCACGATTATAAAGCCGTAGTAGTTAACTCTTATTTAAGATCTTTAAGCGATATAACAATTTCGGAAAGGTATTTACGATTTCACATTGGAGCTACTAAATGCCTCTTTAAGGGGCCCATGATTTACATACATCAAGCTAATAATAGTTTGTAGACAAGCTAAGGAAGCATACTTTTAATAAAAAACACTTGTAAACAAGTGCAAGTCGGTCTTGCACACGAAAGTTCTGTTTTTTAATCGGGACGGCCTAGAAAACTGGCTCCATACTAAGTCAGTCGACTAGGGTGTTAGTATGAAACGACAGGATCCGGCCCGCTTGATAGAAGAGCTTGGTGTAAGGATTGTATGTATGGACTCGTCATGTTTTGGGCTGGGGGCTTGAGAGCCATTTTCTTGCATTCTTTAATAATCTCGTTTGGCGATAGCTTTAGTCTTACTAATGTCTGAGAACGACGGCGTTAACTTACTATCACTTATTTCGTTTGTTAGTTAGGTACATAAAAAGCAAAAAGCATTTCAAAAGATCTTTTAAAAATGCGTCCATTTAGATTGACTGTCTTAACAAGCCATTATAACTGGTCATTATGCATTCGACGACATAAACAAGACCTATATAAACACGTAATTCTCTTTAGCCGTTGCGGGAACTGATACGGGCTATGGATAATGCATTCACTAACAAAACACGTCAATACCGTAAACGCGTTGGAAATTTGCCGGTGAAGCGAACTGGCAGCTCGCTCGGAATATTCAGATACGGGAAATGGTGCTGCATTTTATATTACCTGTTCTATAGACCATTTTTATTTAAATATACGACAAACGAGCAACGAAACAGCTGTTAATTAATGCTCGTGGACAAAACGAAGGCATTACCAATTCATTAATAACAAAAGAAAAAGTATATTGGTACAAGATTTTGCTAAAGCGTGAATGGCGTACAAATAAATGTAAATTGATAAATTTCATTGTGATTTCCATTTACCTCCTCTATATCCATACAAAATATCTATCAAACAAATAAAATAAAATTTTCTTTTAAAAATGCAACTCCATCAATATTTTCTTATGACGTTGTCACGTTCAACTATCGTCAGTAAACCGGCTTTACAGACAACCGATTTTGTTTTTTGCATTAAACTGCCGATACTGACAATATTAGTCCTATATTCAAATACTAGTGGCCGCCCGCAACTTCGTCCGCGTGGAAGTGGTGGTGAGCATTTCCCTTCACTGCCCTGCTCCTATTGATTGTAGCGTGATGAAAAGTATACTATAACCTGCTCAGGAGTATGAACAATAAATGTACCAAGTT
>DWJN01001479.1:0-17838 GCA_018248895.1 Carystus phorcus
GTGGCGGTCGATGCGGGGCGGGCCGTGCGCGCGCTGGCTCCTCGCGTGGGGCGCGTGGGGACTCTCCGCTCGCGCTCACTCGGCCGCGCCGCTCCTCTAGCGCCGACGCCGGCCGCGCCGCGCGTTTCTATCACGTGTCCGCTCCGACTTTACATGTCCAAAGTGCTCAAGTCAGTGCTCCCGATCGCAACCGCGCGAGTGCTCCCGCAACCGATCTCCGAGCCGGACCCGACCCGTACGCCGATCAGGGTTAGTACGAAAGGAGCGTCTTCACGTTTGAGAGCATCTACGCCGTCGGTGATCGATAGCGCGCGTTGCGAAAAGTTTATTTCGGGAGCGTAAAGTTTGTCGAGTGGAGTGCGCGCTTCGGATGCACTTTGCGGTACCGCGAGTGGCCGCCGACGGCCGCGCGGCGCCGTCGTGTCGCTCTCCCTCGATAAAAACAACAAACAGATTAATCGACCTGCCCTTGCGAAAACTCTGAGTGCGACTCGACCGTTTCCTTTCCCTCAAACAGATCAGAATCGCCGATGTACGATAGTAATGTTTTGTATTTATGTTCGAATTTTGCGATAAGATAAGAACGCTATACTAATAACTCCAAATAAAATTGTAGGATCGCATGTAGTGGTGATATTAACTGTGAACGGTACAAGTTTTCCTACTTTTCTTGTCGAAAATTATTCGGCACGTTTTTCGGGAAAATGTTCTAGTCCAAATTATTGTCGCTGGAAATTAAAAAAATGTGTTGCAATTAAAACTTTCGGTAAAAGTTACAAAAATTTAATGTTTTCATAATTTCTTGTGAAATTTAAAAGTTAATCTAAAATGTCCTAATTTAGAGAAAAGTCTTGGCATTTATTTATGAAGATATTGAATTGTGATGTGTAGCTCTGTGCTTATAAAATAATGACAACTGCTATTGATAAAGTTTTTAAACTAGCGATAGTAAATTGCAAGTAGCAATAACGCAAGTGTTATCCGAAGTTCCGAACAGTTAGTGCCGTGAAACGAATTAATATTGAAATTTATCTTGGTTCCAGCATCGAACTTTCTCACTATGGCAAGTAAGGTACGATAATAATTAAAATAATAATAACAAGTACTGTATAAGTATTACTTTGTTATTGTTAATATTTTCAGAAGGAATTATTATTCGTATGTTTCAGTTAGTAGGCATCAAACGATTATAATTGTTTAATTTATTTTAAAATATTATTAATTTATCCTACCATATACAGAATGTTACTGAATAAAAAAAATATTTTTTGCAAAAAAATTTAACATATTATAAAAATGTTCTTTTTTATTTACCTCTAAATTATAAAACATGAATTACTGAAGTTAAAATCTTCTTAAAGTAATAATTAAAATATAAACATGTATTGATTAAAAAATAAGCTTAATTATAATGTGAAAAGTATTTCCTAATAATTATAAATCGTCCTAACAAATATTTCTGAATATTGTTCAGAACTTGTCCATAACAATTTTATTTCATGTACCGTTCTTAATATTTGTTTTGCGTGTCGCTTCTCGTAAAGTCTATTAGAAAAGGTATTATCTGTTATTTCGTAGACTCATGGACTTTTAAATTCGTATTAAATCATGGTATATTTTATCTAGAAATATATTCGTCGATTCCCATTACTTGAATTTAAGAAACGAAATTAAAAATTTCACCCCGTACCTGTTGATTCCCCAACCAGTCATAATTTTTGTTGAATTTTTTCAGTTTCATTATTTTACAATGTTACTTTTAAATATAAAATGACTCTGTTACAATGCTGCTATTTGTGCATTTACTACGAATATTAAATACTCAAAAAGTATTTCTTTAAATCGTCATAAACGCGACTGTTTAATATGATAAATGAATAAAATATTTCGTTAAGAGAAATGTAAATACAGGTAATAAGGAAAAAACGATACATAGCGGAAAAACCGCTAGAGAAATTATTACTCGCATTTAAAATGGCGAGATGTAACACGAAACGAAATCGTAAATGTTAATATTTATCCATGGAAAGAAAAAGATAAAAGGAAAAAACCGTCTCGACATGTCGTACGAATTGACCGACGCGAAGGGTGGAGTTAGGGTAAACTCGTCTGGGGCGTCCCTTCTAAAAATAATCCCAACAACATTCGACTTTAGCGTTATAAAATTGTAATAGAGCTGGATACTCGGTTAATTTTTTAAGTGCTTGCTATAGCTAAAAACTAATTTTCATTTTAGTATTAGTGACAATTAATTTCCTAAAACATTCTGTTCATATGTTTTTATTGACTTGTAGTTACAGATATTTTCCAAATTAAAAACAACGTTTACATCGTAGACTGTCACAGCGATGTACTTTAAAGTGTTATGATCAAACTAATTCGTGTAATTAAAACTAAAGCTGGTATTTCTACTCAACACCGTTATCGTTAACATTTTGATCGCGTGAGCTTTGCCTCGTTTGTCACCTGTTATCAGAGATTACACTTCGTTTTATTACGTTACGCTGCTGATAGATTAGAACTAGTAATTTGTAACCAAACACCAAATTATCAACACAATTATAACATTTTTTAAAATAACTTTTGAGGTAGGAAAAAAACATAATACTATTTTTTGTTACTAATTCATCAGTTGAAACGGATACGTTTAAATTTTAAGAAACTGCTGTTTTAATTTGGACTTTATAATATGACTTTTACTCGCTACGCAAATCGCGCACCGGCACATCAAAAAATTCTGTTACCGTAACATATTCCGTCAAAAAATTATGTATTCCGATTATACTCTTAGATAAACAAATAATTCAATCATACATTGCTCAATCAAACGCGCAAAAAATTTCCCTCGTGTAATAATATTCTTATATCAGAAATTACATTAATACGATTTTTTCTCGTACGGTACAAGTAAAATATCAAATTAATATAAGGCAAGATTATAAATATACAACCATATTTGTATAATGTATCTCATAAAGGATTTTGCTACAATCTGTGTCGATTTTCCTCCCAATCAACATTTTAATTTAATTAAGAAAGTAAAACAAATTAACCCTATTATGAACCATCATCTGACAGATATTTTCTCGGTTAAGATTACCATCACACTTGATTATTTAGAAATATATGTAGTTGTTATTAATAAGCAATCTTCTATATTGGTAAAAATAGTATATGGTCCAGCAACGCTTATAAATAAGGCGTTTCATCTCTGTCCTCTTAGGAATACAAATGTGACTGAAATAAATTACGCTTACCGTCTTAGATTACATTGCCACATATCATCAGGTATGATCTTATTATTTATTAAGTTACCATGAGAAAAACAAACAGAAAGCCCTCAAACAAGTCTATTAAAGAAGTTCCGAAATATATTGCTGAATGTATTTCTGTTGAAATTATAAAAATGCCTGAATAACTTGTAAGACGTTACAGTATTGGAAAACACAGGGAGTAAAGACTAAGTAGACTTTTAAAGAGCATTTTTTATCTCTTTTTCCTTTCTACGCTGGTAATGCATCGGTAATATTAGATAGTTTGTTTACTTGTTTGAGATATTTAGATAAAAAGTTACGACTCATATGACAAAATAAAAAAATACACCGAGGGTGCCATGAACTAAGTATTAATCTTATAATACCGGCAAAGTTTCTAGCCGTGACAAAAACTTTGTATTTTTCTATAGTCTTTAGTTGTGTTGTAACGGGGAAAGTTATGTTCTTTATAGCGAGTTTGTACGCGTGTCGACGATAATGTGAAACTTTGGTACAATGTACGTATGTTTGTCATAGCAACAGTTTTATTTAATGAGACAAAAATGGCTTTCAAAGATCGTAGATGAATTGTGACAAAAATATGCTTAAAATACAGTACAGTACAATACAGTGAAAAAATAAGCATATATTTTTAAGTATTTTTTTTTGGATAGTATATAGCTGTTTTATTTAATTAGTTTATATATTGTTATATGCTACGATCCAGAAGGCTGTAAGTTCTTAACATTTTAACCTTATATGATATCAACATCATCGCGGTCATTAAATATTTTTTATCTGTAATAGGTTATCACGATATGCGAATGCGACCTAATAAAATGAAAAGTCCACGTATAATTAGGTCGACATACATATATCGGTATAAAATGTGAAGATGATTACCCGTTGCAGTTAAAACACTTAACCTTAATTTTATCGTAAATCAATATTAAGTAAGGGAATACTAATACTAATATTTCTTTTTTAAGCTTTAATTTTAAGCGTATATAATATAACCCAGGATTATTGAAATACATATATTCCGTACTAAATGCCTTTTTTTTATTTATTAGAATACTTTTTTAAATAAAAATATTTAAAAATTAATTTTGGAGAAATATATAACTAAAGTAGCATATCTATTCTTTTTAGCATATATACATATCTTTTCTCTTGAATGGGAATAAAAAATGAAATGTAAAATTCAATTTATCATTGCTATATTCCCATAAATAATACGTCAATCCCTTTCCAGATCGACACGTAAATATTTCGAAGGGTTATTATTATCTTTGCCGCGATCCGCTTGGGCCTCAACCTTGAAGTATTTTTCCGATCATTCACAATTTTACGTAAAAAATTATATCTGATCCAGGATTTGGGGAACTCAAATAAAATGAATGAAACACTTTTTTCCCTGATATTTCATGAGCTTAAGTTCTCAAAAGTTCGATGAATATTTTTCATCGTAATAAAAAACAATTTCCAATGGATTAGGTAACACAATTTCACTGTTCGTCCCTTTCACTGTTACCCTCTGTTCAGGCAATCTCCTTTTTGTCACGACAAAAATGCTTACAAACTGAACTTCACTAAAATTCTGTACCGTGGGAGACATTGATATACAATATTGTGACGTCACAAACATTTATTTGTCACATAACTGCCTATTCCTACCAGGAACTTTTGACGTGTTGGCAAACATAATTTTTACTACCCTACCGGAGGATAATTCTTTTTCTTACAAAAATATCTAAATTTTAACAATATTTTTTTCATACGAAATAATTATTATACTAACATAGAAGTAACATTTTTTTCTGAATTATTCGTATCTAGAATTCAAACAAGAATGAACGTGATTAATGCAACACCTATAGGACTTGTTCATCAGTAGCGAACGTGTAACGTAAATTAGTTTCCCGCTCGTCTGGCACTTTAGAGCAATATCTTGTAAATCTGTACCTGCCTCGAAGCTAATGTATAGAAGCTAATCTTACATGAAATAGAAGTTGTTGCGATAGTGGGTTAAACGTCTGGGAATATTATTTGGATAACGTGAAGAGGTTAATGTAATACCAGTAATTTTTATAATTCATGATTTTTATGCCCCTAGTAGCGGGCTATAAATGGATTGGCACCGTAAGTTTTTTTTAAGTGTATTACGCAGAGTACTAAGGGTTTCTAACGAACAAGAAGAGATTCACTTGCATGTAGAAGAATCAGTTGTCAGCTAATTTACTGAGGTAATAAAAATACGATACAAATATCCCGTAGTGATGAAAGTTCAACCACGACCAATATTGAAAATTTAAATAGAACCTTTGAATTCTCATGTTTTAAACTCCAGTTCACTTCCATTATAGTGAAATGAAAATGTTGACATAATACAAAATAGGTTGACAAAAACCGGTGAAATATTTTCTTTCAAGCAATTTAAATATCGATTGATATAAAGCGTTCTCAAACATGCCAAATAAGTTTTTTTACCCCGTCCTGTCTTCGAATTTTCATTCGAGTGCTTAGAAATAAAAAGTTTGCCTTAAACTTTCAATGGTAATTATAGTAAACATTCAACCAGGAGAGCTGCGGTAAACTTAGCAGGTCAGCTAAATAACAGACCTATTAAATCATACCCTATCATTCTTCAGTACATCGTTACATACCTGTTTGTTTAAAGAGAAATCAAGAAGAGGCGACTAACAGCAATGCGGTGTTCCTGTCTCGGGCGCGGAGTAAACAGTACTAATGATCGAAGAGCGGGAATGATGATAGATGAAACTTAAATGTCGCACGCACAACTCGCTTGTGTCATCCTGCAGGATGTGATATATCATCCTCGCTATCCTGACTATCGTATTGCGGCTTGGTCAGTTTTTTCGTTATGCGAAACATTTGTGATATTTTTTCAGAAATTAATCTAATGTCTCGTTGAACAGTTCAACACAAATCCGCTCTTGCATTTTACATTTCATTATGCTAAGACTAATATTTGAAACAAAACTAATAAAAAATATCATTATACCTATTTTAGTCCTTAGTATAACAATTTTGGTCTTAAACTAAAAAAAATAATAATAAAATTCTTAGTAGTCAACATTGTAATATTAAAAAAGCGGGATCTGAAACTCATTTTTTTTACCGTCTTCGTTAAGAGTATGCCTGAAATACAAAGCTAAAAAACAATTTCATAGTGGTTTAAAAAATAAATACATTTTAGAAACCAACCACAAATAAAGATTAATTTTAGCTAAGCGGCTTAGATTAAGCCGTTCTTCAAGCGTAATTATGAAATCATCCACAGCACAGCACTATTTCTAATTGACTGCCCCCACATAATTGAATGTAAAACAAGACCGCCATCGCCTTGGGCTATTTGACGGAGTAATAGTGGTTGTTCTTGTTGTAATTACTTGTAGTTTGTTCAGAAGCTTATTATTATAACGTGCCCACTACTTCCCCAGGGAAGTAAGGGTTAGCTATTTATTAATTCACGAGTCTGCTCAAGCCTCGATATCTTCACCTCCTTATGTCGATTCGCTCGGATTTTCAGGAACGTTTTATAATTCAGTATCTAACCACCATTTTATTTCATTCAGCTATTCGATCGTACTAATCCCATTTTGTTTTTTTATTTTTATCTCCTTTACGGTTTACTTTTATTTATAATAATTATATTTTATAACTAGTCAGTAAATATTTAGTTCTTCTCTTGTAATTATTTAACATCTTTTAACTCTTCTTTTTATGTCAAATCTGCCTCTAAATCAAATAAACATGATCACGACAAACATATTTAGGTACATGCGTACCTTAAATAGATATTTTCAAAAATATTTATTGTATACACTCTCATTACAGTTTTAATAAGATATATGGCATTGCTATCGCAAACTGTAGTAATTGTAACATGTGAATTTACGATCAACCCTTTCATTAAACAGGTATCAAGGAGACAGATAGGCTCACATTACGCACTTGTTCGTAAGGGCGAGGACTTTGAAAGCTTTATGCACAAATGAAACAGCCCAACCCGTATATTACACTCCAGTAAGCAAGTGTTGCGGTCTAATTCACTGTACATTAAGTGGCAATAGTAGTAACATCGTATAAACAAAACTCAGCCAAGATATATTGCCGATTTGTGTTTCTATTTCCAAGAGATTAGAGGACGGGAATACGCAATTGTTGTAAGCGAACGAGACTGGAGACGCGGGCCGAGACATTTATATTTTATCAAGCCGTATTGTTTCACTTATTTTACTATGATGATCCCAAAATATCTCACACATTTTGACATATTACTCTGTTATAGTATCATTAGAAAGATATTTTGTTACAAAGTTATTCTTACAAATAAAAGTTTCACAACTTTATTTTTGTGAAAATTGGTGACACTCAACAAATGCGTCCTGTTATACTAAGTGATCACAAAGCTTCTAACACATCTACGATACCTTTTAAGTGCCGATCAAAATAAACCAATAAACCGGCGTTAAAAATCTGTATCTAAATATTAGGAGCGTAAATGAATACCTATACCACAACCGACATTCCTTCTCTTGTTTCGTTTTACACTTACAAAGAGCAATCGATTTTAAAGCTCGCTGGATTGAAAATTATATGAAAAGCCTTGGAGAGCGGGTAGGTGCGGTGTTCGTGAGCTGCCAATGCGCTTGTCTTTCGGTTCAGTGGGTTTTCTTTAAATTGGCGACGGCTTCGCCGCTGGCCGCTCCGCTTATTGCATCTCCCGCCCGCACCGTCGCGACGTCCACGATATTGCCTCCATTCGACCTTTAAGCAAATAGAATTTCCTAGTCTGTAAATAAGATAGCATTATAGGTAAATCTCCGACATCCCCCGGCCCCGTTTACGAAAGGTAGAAATTCAATTTCTATCGAGCGCCACTCGTTCTCGATTATGATCGCCTCGCAAAACTCTTTGTTGAACGATAGTAGTTACTTGACGTGTACACAAGACGTTTTCTAGTAAATTTGTGCGTGATATAAACCAATCCTTCAGCGCTTGTCAAGAGATAGTCTCTTTTCGGGCGGCCGTTCTTTATTCATATTCGTGTTCGGAGCTCGACGAGGTCGCTTCATTATGACAAAATATCACATTATGTAGTTTTTATTCTGACGAGTGAACGCCAGGACAGTTATGTAATACCTGTATTTATATAGAGGAAACTTGTATGAATAATAAGGCCTCTTCTGTGCTAATTTTTTAATTCAAAATATAATTGAATGTTAAAAACTAATGTCCTTTTTTAAATATTTTAATACCCACTAAACAATTACAATTGCTGGATCTAATAATATTAATTACCTATTTCTAGGTATATATCTGTAAAGTAAATATGGTATACATTAAGATACCTCTTAAGATAACATCTTGAAAGCAGTTTGTAACATCAATCGTTATTCATTTTTAAATCCTTATATATTGTGTTATTTCGTTCGGCATGTATATGTAGACATACTTTAAATGTAACACACCCTCTTACATAAAGTAAAAATGCCTAAGCTATGTATCTCGTTAAAAAACTCTTCTGAACTACTTATATAACCAACACCGCATATTTAGTTCTGCTATCAAAATTCAATAAATAATTGAAATATCCCTTGTAAATATTACATAATATATTATTACCATCAAATATATTATAAAGGAACGCGCCGATAAGCAGGCTTAAAGAAAAACCGCATTCATTCATTGGTTCGTTTAAATAAATGGGAAAGCTATCTAGCAAAATCGCCGATATCTCTATATCAGTAAAATGGTTCGGTTAATAGGTGTCGAGAGCTCACATCTGCAGTATCGAAGCGAGCGGTCGGTCGGATTTAAGCCCATTGTCGCGGCACGAAGAGGCATCACGAATTCTGCCCACGATCTACTCCACGGTTTATTGTAATTTACAAAACTGACGTAGGTTTTGGTCCTATCATTCTGGTGCACGTTTATTTTCTGAATCTATCTATCTGTCTCTTTCGCACTCACGATGAAGAACTCACGAAGCCCCGCCAGATTTCAGGATTAGGTTTGCGAGCGAGACGAATTAGAGACTAAGTTGAACCGCAAAACAAATTTGTCTTTTATCGCTCGCTCTCCACGACGATTTATTTCCGTAAATCGTGTTTTAAATCCATGCAGATTTTTCTTCCACGAAACATGTAGTTACGTTTTAAATAAAAATACAAATAAATATAAAGAAATTCTTATGCCACTTATAATTTATTTCTGCTATATATGACGTAAAAACATAAACTTCAGAGATATTTAGTTGGAAATTTTCAGTCAGAATTTTTGGAAACCCAATAATTCTTATGGCTACAGCTCTTCGTAACGCTAGAAACTCGATGCTCGGCGCACGTAATAAATGTGCATAAACAAGCGATTGGGTGCAGTTTCAATATCTTTTAGTAAAACTAAATTTCATTTAGTACGCAAAAGTCTTAAGGAAAGAAACTGAAAATTTTTATTTTAACCACTTATGCCGCATTATATCTTCAAGTACTAACATTATGTTATTTAAGTCGAGCATGGCGAAGAAGAAGAAAAGTTTAAAAGTACCATATTAACTGCGGAGCACTATCAACCGAAAATTTGTATAAAAGCAACAAATATACTATAATGATCAAGAAATGTAAGATGGATGATGTAACCCCAAATGCAACTCAAAATGCTTTTGAAATTCTTTATTCCGACCAAATTTTACTGTACGATTATAAAATTCATATACCTATTTCATATATTTTACCGCGAGCGCAAGGCCACTAATGGCATAAATTGAAGAGCGAGCGCTGGAAGTAACCACAGGATTTTGCGTATTTGAAATTCAGTTGCTCCTGCCTCCGCGGCGAAGGTTCGAGAAGCATTCGTCTGTGCAGCACCGTTAACCGTTAAATGCATATCTACATATACTTAATAATATAAAGCAAAAAAGTTTAATAGTTTAAACGCACTAATCTCAGGAACTACGGGTTCGAATTGAAAAAATCTTGTTGTGTTGCATAGTATAGTGACCGAGGAAGGCTATAGGCTATAAGGCTATAGACGAATTTCACCGGATCTACTAGTGTTTAATATATGCAACGATTTAATATATTTGTAAATGCTGTAGTATAAAAATGAACTGAGAATTAGAACTACTAAAAAATTGTGTCCCTCGCGTAACTTTATCAACCAAAAAAATCGCTGTCTTACCTAAAAAAAGTGTTCTATAAAATCTAAAACAATTTTTTTTTAATATTAAACTTTTCAATAACATTCCCTAGCCTACCAAACCAAAATTATTGTACCTACACATTGTGGGCATGTTGACTATGTGTCTATTCTATAAAACTATTATCTGTACTGGATCAGGCTTATTACAAATGCATTGAACCGTCTAAGCGAGTGACAGAGCGGCAGAAGGGTGGGGTTTGCTCGCTATTGCGTCATATCAATCTCCATTGCCGCGAAGCAGCTATCCCTTGGCACTTGGCCTAGATCCGAAATTACACAAATTTACGTAGTGGGCCTAACTGGTGTTAGACGAGCGGGGAGATTAGGCGCCAGGGAGCAGCTTACCGGATAGTCGAAACTTCAATACCACGCTCAGTCGATGCCCAATCCCTGATTCATTCTGCTGTTTTATATCCGCCTACTTGACTCGTGGAACATGAAGGAGGCAAACACCGCAAATAAATCCTTAATAGTCAAGTTAATAAGTAGGAAAGTTTGAATAAACTCGCATTAGCTTGTCAATGTTAAGCCATCAAAGCGACTGTCTACTTTAGTGAAAGTTAGGGCTAAGTAGGATTTGTGTAAGATTCATGGTTCCTTGAAAGGATTACATTAATATCAAAATGACAGTTAACATGTTCAATAGTCAATTTCAGATCGTAGATATTAATAAATGTGGAGTAGATACGTAATACTTAAGTGGGAATAAATTATTTTTATTTACGCAGTGATAAGAATAATTTAAACGTCTATGTTTGATGTGGAATATATTTTTTTATATATAAGATACATTACATCACATGTGGATATAGAAGCAACTTACAAAAGTATTGCAAAGTTATTTAGAAGAAGTAAATAGAACTGTAAAATATGTATAAATTTTGTTTTTAATTTCACAACTGAGCCTCTGCATCCTTAGCGTTGAACTTTTACAAATAAAAAACAAAAGCGACCAAAAAACTTCCGACACTTGGATTGGCCACTAACCCTTCCACCAATCTGCACTAGAGCAGCGTGGTGGAGTATTCTTTAGACCTCCTTAGTGATGAGGAGAGACCCGTGTTCCGGAATGGGCCATTAAACGGTTGAAGGCGAGACATATTTCTATCCATTTTTTTTTCAATTAAACCATTTAAAAAAACATTTTTAACTTACATAGACAAATATAAAACATTAATTTATATACAAAATTAAAGATCTTAAAACGTAACATCGTTTGCTACATTTATTGGGACTGACCATTTTGTTATGACAATACATTTAATCTCTAAATTGTTTTGAGGGGATCTTCATATTAGTGGAATTAGATTCTTAGTCGACCTTACAAAGTTTCCTTCAGTCGTTAAAAGAGACCAAGATTTATTAGTCTGGCCAACCCTTTTAAGAAGCTAACATCGTACGTACTATGGCTTTATAACACATTGCCAGTTACTATTAATTTATAACAATAATAAACGAGTACACGATCTTAAAATAGAACTTATCACGTCTGATCACTTTACCCCAAGAATTTAAATAAGAAATTAGACCTCACCAAACAAACATATGTATACGTAGTAATCATACCATCTTTCAAATGGAATAATTAGAACCTGTGTGGATACCCAAAAATGAAAAGTTTTTTAGTTTTCCATCAATACGATTTACATTACGCCATATTGAATCTGTAATAAGCGGATGCTTAAGACGTTTCTAGTGATAAGTTTTATGATAAATAGTTTAGAAGTTGTGCAGTAGCAAAATATGTATACGGATATATGTATACGATTGTATTATATGAGTTGATACTATAATTCTCTTTACGGCTTCAGCGTAGTCGAGTAATAATCCGAACCAAAGTTCCCTTTGCTGCTACCGATCACCCATCCGTCTCCCCTAATAAGTCTCTTGGATTTGATTACTTCTAATACAATTTAATTGCGAATATTTTGTTGGAGTTTTACCATGGAATCTATACAATCCACATTTCTTGCCTTTTACTTGACGAGATCTTACTCCGTCTCGCTGTTTCAGAGCGAATTGGTGAAGTTCATAGTTTACGTATTAGCCAATTTCGGTTTTGGTGTATTTCTTGCACTTCTTATTTGTCTACTAACAGATTCAACATATGTTATCAAGCATCGTTATCAAAACATTGTATCGTGTCGAATTGTGAATTTTGAATACATAAAGAAAATAATCAAAGTCGATCATGAACAAATTGAATTACAGTTACCTTGTGCAGATGAAGTGGCAATTGAAAAAGGAAAACCGTTTCTCTTATCCGATTACCATGCAAAAACTAAAACAAAATATAACAAATTCAGAAGCAACGTATCCGCAACAAGATTTGCACTGCAAAATTTTGCATATATATGTACATATTTATTTCAAATCCATTTCCATTTTAAACATACATGCGTTATAACAACGTACGATACTATATGGAGTAACTTGTTAGGTTTTGGTAACAAGAAATGATTCAATGTTGATGAATGTGGGCTGTTTCAACCTGATGCTTCAAGGAAATTTTTATCAATATAAAACTTGTTAAACACTTATTGAAGTTTAAGTACTAGTTTTTCATAAATCACCAGTTGTAGCAGTAAACGCTTGTAATACCCTTTCATTTATAACTCCCGCGGCGGTTCTTGATATAGGCTCGCCCTTAATTCCGACTTAATTAGTGTCACGCAAGTTCCGTAATCCTAGGCTCGGGATCGTACGACCGTTCTTTAAATGGAGATTAGTGCGGCAAACATCTCGAAATAAGCTATCCGCTCATAAATCCACTACACAAATAAATGATTACACAGAAAAAAAATCCTTTCAAAATACGCAACTATTGCAATTTATTTCGCGCTGTGGCTTTTAAATTTTCTACTTGACGAGTTTTTCGGTTTTACCAAAAGCCGGTTAGCTCGATTCGAACATCAAAATTGTTACTCTGTTCCTTTGATTCAAGCAACGTTTTAATGTTATAACGAGAAATGTTTCACAATTTTTTTTTGCACGTTACGTCCGAAACAGTCTTTATAATAAAACTAACACAACATTCGTAAAATAAAAGGATGAAAATAAATAATGCACTAAAATTTTATAAGCTAGGTGAGTTACTTTACGTAATTTGAATTTCATTAGCTACGTAGCTTTTGAAAGTAAGCATACCCATATCTTGTCCCTGTCGCATGTCGGCACGAAGAGTCGACTGCGACGAGAAATTCTAAAAGAACTACAAAATAAACAGTATTTTGTGTACGGAACTCCTTCTGCGACCGCGTACAACGGATGTGAAGGAAAGCGCTCGCATACTGAGTAGGCGTGCCTAAAAGACACTGCGGACTTTAGTTCACCTACTACGGATTACACTTTACTTAAACATGTTACTTAAATCCACTACAAACGGTAGAACTGAAGCGTTAGCCTAGCGGATTAAGGGCCTTACGCAATCCGAAATTAGGCAAAAGGCTTACGTAGAAAACGATCCTGTATACGAATTACGCGTAATATACATTGACCGTAAAATTTTCTACGTAAAAATAATCATCTTCTAATCTTACCGCGTTCTCTGTCCGTGTTAATCTTATTAAAGTTTTAATCATAATCCACCATCCTATCGAACGTCACTAAAGATATTTCCAGAATGTCCCTCAACGTGTCATTCGACAAATTAGTTACGTTACAGATTTATTCGTGTCAATTCACGAGGATTTTTATTTTTAACGAGACATCAAACATTATCGAGGGCTTCGCTAGGAGTTGCTCAAGCGCCTGTTTACAAATAAGAAACGTCGAAGAGACGAGTGCGTAATAAATTTTATAACACAGCATCGATTCGGATTCGTATGTACGTAATAATAATATATCGGTTCAGATATTGGAATGTTTCGGTGCGCTCGGCGGGCTTCCTAAAATAGACCCTCATCAAAGACAAGCAGGTTTGCAGCTGTAAATCCATTTCAGTGTGGCTTGTCCGCATTATAAATTGAAACGTGTTCATGTGCATGTTAGTTTGTATGGCATTTATACAGAGCGAATAAACGCCGCGTCCTGTGACCCCGAGTTTCCATCTCATGTCGCACCGCATTCGTTTGCGTTTTCTATTAACATGTCCGGGATACTATTAGGCCAAATTTTCGAAACGAATTTCATCGTGTGACTTGATCGAGAGTAGACGTGCGCATCGTTATCGTAGCAAATAATTTAATTCCCATACGCCATTATCAGTCTTAAGTATAGAATCATAAGTACTAGTATCGTGAGCAAGAAGTTTTGAGTGTGTGAGCATATTGGTGTCGTCAATATCACTGTCTCTTTCGCGCTCCGCTGTCGAGAAACGTAACTGAGGGGTACAACACAGCGATATCTACGAAGATTCTAGAAGTATTGCGAGAGTGTGTGCATGTGCAATCTTGTAATAATGCATTCGCAACGCACACCACCGAACAAATTCTCATCTTCGAATCCGGATATACCTGCGTTAACGACAACGGAAAAAGATTCCTACGTAAACATACGCAAACGAAAACATCTGGAAGGTTTCTCTGACGAAACAATAATATCAACTTTGGAATATAAGTTTGAGCAACAACTAAAACTATGGAATGATAAAATGTCCGACAACCTAGCCTCCGTAGTCAGCTCCGCAATTTCAAGTCAACTGTCAATCATTACTTCCAATTTACTCGATATAAATTCGACGCTAAATAAACTCACGGAGGATAATGCTTCGATAAACAGATCTTTAGCAATGACTAGTACACGTTTGTCGGAAATCGAGGAGAATATTAGTTCCTCTATTCAGAAGCAAAAATTATTCGAAACCAGACTTATAGCATTAGAAGAGAACAACATACCCAACGACTCGGATTTGAAAGTGCAACTACGACACCTTGAGAGCAAACTTAATGACATGGACCAAGAGAACAGACAAAATAACCTTGTGATTTTTGGAATCCCTGAAAAAACACATGAAAATCTCTCTGTTTATTTCAATAAGATAATCAATGTGTTGGGAATAAAATTAAGTGAATCTGACATCATCCACATGACAAGGATAAGGTCATTCCACGCAGTCCCTGGACGTCCAAAACCAATTGTTATCAAGTTGCATTCACGTACAATGCGTGATATCATTCTCTCTGCTGTTCGTTCTAAAAGAAGTCTCACGCTTTCTGACATTGGATTTCCTGGAGATGGAAAGGTGTTCCTCAACGAGCATCTCACGCCAGCCAACAAACTTCTATTTAATATGGCCAAAGAACGAGTGAAGACTGCCCAATATAAATTCATATGGTTGCGTGACGGCAAAATTTTTGTCAGGAAGAATGACACCAGCCCAGCAATACGTGTCAAAAATAATCATGATATTGACAAAATCGCATGACTGTATTTATTAAGTTTCTACTTTGTGCACACTTTGTTATTAGATACTTTAAGCAATAATGGAAATTGTGTTACCGGTAAGCAATACTCATTTTGTAACTTATACTACAATAAATATATGTCAAATATTACTAACTCATACTTAATTACTATATCCTACTTATTTATATTTATCTACATATTGTTATATAATACTCGTACTTTATGGTTATATGGGGAAATATTCCCATGTACAAAGTTTTTAAGTATAACTGCTGAGCGGGGGATTTATTACGACTCATTAGGTTATATAACGTTACATTTATACTATAAAAATTTTCTTAATATTAACTATTCATATTTAGTTATATTTATCAACTCATATTTATTCATATGCTTAGTATATGTTATAGCACCACTTTATACACAAATATTTATATATATTATTAGTACTACTATGTATGTTTGTATGTTGAGTAGCTGGGGGAAATATTACGACATAACCGCGAACATACTAATCTCCAAATATTCAAAACAATATTTTGCCTTATATTTAATATTTAACAGTATGATGGGTATGAAACATCGTAAGCGCCTATACCGTAGACCCCTTTTTGAATATAATCTTGCAAATGGTCTTTTATTTTTATTGATCACTCCGTGTCACCCTAGAGGTCCGTTACACGGTAAATTACATAAAAATATTAATAAATTTATTTTTATTCCTTAATATGGATAATACAAAATTATACGTTTTTTATCAAAATGTTCGCGGCCTTCGCACTAAATGCTTTCATTTATATAATAGTATATTATCGTGCGATTATAATATAATACTGCTCACGGAAACGTGGCTACAAAGTGATATTTTGGATAGTGAAGTCTGCGATAAGAGGTTTGATGTATTCCGCTGTGACCGTAACTTAGCTGTCACCAGTAAATTCTCCGGTGGTGGGGTAATGATCTGTACTCGCCGTGAATTATGTGCGACCATACGGAAGGACTGGTCCAGTAACACGTTTGAATCGTTATGTGTGAACATATCTGTAAAAACAATGGGCTTACATCGTAACTTAAACATTATTCTAGTGTACATTCCGCCTGATGATAAATTATCCGAGTATATTATCGAACTGAAAAATAATTTTGAACATTTATATCAATCATCACCTACTGATTTTTACATATTAATTGGAGATTTTAACTTGCCGTGCCTAACATGGAGTAATGGTAGGTGGTCATTATTGCACACTGGTAAATCTGAGGTTCAGACTGCTGCCGGCACTTTGGTGGAAGACCTAAGCTTTTTGGATATGACTCAATATAATTCTATTCCCAACAGATGTGACAACATCCTTGATTTGTGTTTTTCAAATCTATCATTAGAAATTAAACACGCTGACCCACTATCCAAAATAGACACATTACATCCTCCTTTTTCTATAGACATACAAGATCTATCAATCAAACCCCTGAGAGAAAAAAAACAGTACATATATAATTTTCACAAATGTGACTATAATAGTATTAACAACTTTTTAAATAGTGTAAATTGGGATCAAGTGATTCTGGACTCCAGTTCAATAGATCAAGCCCTCAAAAATTTTTACAATAAATTAGATGAATGTTTTACTACTTTTGTTCCACTTACGCTTAAAAATAATAACTCTTATCCATGTTGGTACAGTTCTGCTTTAATTAAAGTAATCCGTGAAAAATTTAAGGCCCACAGCAAATGGAAAAAATTTAACAACCCGCGTGATTATGATGAGTTTAAACTACTCCGAGAGCGACAACACCGGATACAAAAAGAATGCTTGCAACGCTTCAATTCTAACTCTGAAATAAATATTACCAAATCACCTAAATATTTCTGGAAATATGTAAAATCAAAAAAGGGTGGCCCCAGCTATCCTCGTAGCTTTACTTTAAACGATATTGATTATACTGATGGACAAGAAATATGTTCTGCATTTAATACTTTTTTTAATAGTGTATTTAACACTTCGTCAGG
>DWJN01001480.1:0-17838 GCA_018248895.1 Carystus phorcus
GTTTGACATTGTCGCGTGGTCTCCAAACTGCAGTCGGTGAACGAAGTGTGCTTCGACGTCCGAGCCCATATAGACCAACCCCAATTGGATTGTTATAGTGTTATTTTAGATACACGGTTCCGTATTTTTGTACTATAAAGATAAGAAAGAAGACCCAGTCATGAAGAGTCATCAGTCGTGGTCAGTATCAACGTTTAACGCGCCAACATTCTATCCATTCTAAAGACGTGTGAACAAAAACCTAGCTATCTTATTAATATTAATAAAAGAAAAAAGTACATTCCAAACGACATTAGATAAATTCTTTTGTTACCTTTATATACTAATGCACTAAAATTAATTGTACGGTCCTAGAACGGTGAAAAACAATTGTAATCTTGCTATTGCACTAACTGTGTTTGCTTTAGAAAACCGGACTTTACTAGCGTGGGAGTCAATAAGTAACCAGTGAATAAGATCTTTCGTTTGATAGACAAATGTTCTTCTGAACAGCTCAATCTGTTCTACTTTATCATAATATATAACATTATAATACGAAATAATTTGCGTATTATTTAAACGACGTTTGTTTACTTAAACATAAAAAATAAATTTCAATGCAAAAAATATTCCGTGTATAATTCAAATTTTCAATTTTTTTTCACTTCTAAAATAAAAACTCTCACTAGTAAAATATTTCAAATGAAGAAAGATTTGAAACAAAAATTGACAAAAAATATTGGATATTTATAAAAGATATTACAAAATCATTTCGCTTTCGTCTGCCTTAATTGTGAATACACTTAACGAAACGAAACATACACTGACATTTTAATAAAAATGCTAATTAATTTTAAACTCAATCGCAAGTATAATTTACATGAATTATACATATTGATACACAGTTGGAACAATGCGCAGGACGGATTTAGGGGGATTGATAAGATACCTGTTTGTAGGTATTGTCAAGCAAAGAGTAACATGTCATATCTATGATTTTCCCTAGAATAGTATTTTTTCTGTGCTAAATTTCGCTATTACTAATCCAGAGTATAGTTGTAGCTCTTGCTACATGTATCTAATTCGTGGAATTATAAAAAACAACAGTTTTTTCTATATATAAACATGTATAAAATGGTATAGAAAGTTATAATACTGTTGGGTACAGGGGCTTGTAAAACATATCCGAAAGCGGGTTTTATGAATGTTTCCTAGCATATACTATAGTTACTTATCATTTATCGGCATACTAAGAAATGCAGTTTAAATTTTCACCTAATAAATAACACCTCTCCCTACCCGCCGTTCAAATTATACTAAACAAGTCTATACCTAATTTTAACTATAATTTGTGTGATATGTTATATCTGTTAGAAAGTGGAACTGTTGTATTGTTTTTAACACATGTAAACTGGTCCATAGATAGAGATATGAAAATAATATTTTTATTATAACTATGTATTTTTTACACGTGTCTAAGCTATTTCATATTTTTATGCTGCAAAAGTGGACGGCTGAGGGATACGAGTACTGGCGTCATACGCAGGTACTGTGTCTTTTGTTTTCGCATTTATTAATGGTTGATAATGTTAGAGCTATTAGGAAATGGCTGTATTCGTGGTTAGGCTAGAAAGCCGCGCCATAGATGAATGCTCGCGCATCACCCACTTAACTGGAGCAATTAACCGCCGATAATAATAGCCGCCGATTACTTTTACCAGCTGTTTCCTCCGATAATGGCTGGCTAGGCGTTTCATATGTAACCAGACGTGAAGCCGATGAGGCCAGGTCCTGCGCACATTTTATTGAGCCTATTGAGCTTAACAAAATACTCCGAGTCTTTTAAGTAAATCCAATTTGTGATATGCCACTTAAGTGACCGAACATGAGCTCAAAAAATTATATAGAACCCAACTTAAATACAGTTTTAATTTTGTAGCTAAAAATAAGGGATTGTTTGTTGAAAAACAACTTTTAATTATTATTTGTATCTATGAAATAAGTGGCTTCATCGCGAGACAATACGATAGTTATCAATTATATTTGAGGTTTGCATTATTTGCATGAGAGCTCCTGAGGTGAGACCTAACTCGGACACGTAGATTACAATAGCACATTGACTAATCGTGCTAATTTTCGAAAGTATGTTTCGACTCGAAAAAGATGTGCGCAGAATCTAATCTACATCTTTGTTGAACGTGTTCCTCACTTCGGTGTGATGCCAGCATAAGCTGTTATGAAGTTTACGCAGCTCAGTGGTGTTAAACGTTGGCTTATGTGTAGATTCCCATAGCGTCCAAAGATGTCTTCTGCATGTAATTTGATGTCTTATTCTCGGTGTCGTGAAATCTATGTTAGATTCGTATTTGATGTTACCTTCTGTAGATTTCTATTCCTGTTCTTAATTTTTGGTGTAACAATAATTTATATGTGTTGTAAACTTTCAATGAAATGACGTGCATGTAGACTATCGTGTAGCTGGTAGATGTCCTGACTGTCACCAGGGGTTCCAAGACAGAAACTTATCAGATAATGATGGATCACATTTACTTACTGGATTTCTATGTTTTTGATATCTATTTACAGCATTTTTTTTTAAGTCTACCTGGCAAGCTACCACCCTTTTCAATTAGCCGCCAGACGATTTAATGTAGGGCTTGGAGATTGAGAGCCAGTACTTTTTCTTTCAGCGCTCATTGCCTGGCGGCTCGCGTCGATCCTGTGATCGACAGAGTTAAGCAACTGCGGGCGCGGTCGGTACCTGGATGGGTGACTGCTAGTGGCTAAAATTTCTTGACCGTTTCCGTGCTTCAGTTTTTATTACGAATAACAGTCGTCAAGTCATGCCGGAGGCTTTTGGGCAGCTTACAAACTTCCGACACTTGGGTTGGCCATTAACTCCTCCACTAGTCTGCACTGGAGCAGCATGGTTGAGGATGCTCTGGACCTCCTCAGTGATGAGGGGAAACCTTGTTCAGTAGTGGGCCATTAATGGTTTGAGGGCAGGCACTATTTCTTCTCTCTTCTTCCTTGGCCGGCATCGCGTCAATTGCCTTTGGTGTTATTGATGTCCATGAGCGACAATGAACACTTACCTGCATGAAGCTCATCTGCTCATCTATTTTTAAGAAGCTGACAAATGTGCAAAGTGGATGATGAGAAATGGCCACAATCGGAAAGGACATCAATAACTCCAAATACAACATCAATACGTTATGAACCGAATAAGTAGGATTCCCATTATTTCAGACTTTTTTACGCCCTAAACATGTGAAATAACATTTTATGGACATTTAAAAGGCCGTATACATTAACATCATCTACGAATGCCTACCTTCCGGATAGAACCGGGAGAAAATTGTATGCCAATAGCTTTTCATACATTCATAGTGTACACAATTTTTTATACGTTTTAATGATCCCGGTGATATTTCAAAGCGAAAGGTTCCTTTCAATATTCCACACGACAACAGCTTACAGTCAATTATAATGCCGGGTATTTATGTGTCGCTGTGGCGACGGATCAATCGCTTTCGGTTCCAGGTTGCTCAGATGTCGTGTCAAAGCCTTTTTTTTATTGACTACTTTAGCAACGGAAAGCTTTGCTTTTATCAAACGTTTTAGAATATTTTCAAATGTCTCATATAAAAAGACGCTTCATTAGTGAAAACTGATTGAAAAACCTTGCTGACTTTGAATTTGAGATTGAAGTAGGACAAAGATTTATCGGTGTATATTTTGTTATTTACTAGTACACAATTTCACACGTGGATGCAGATATCCGGTCTAAATGCATACATATCTTAAATTTTAACATGGCTACTTGTTTGATAGCCAACTCGACCGTTTTGTATTTTAATTGTTACGGAACTCAGCAATGTTTCGTCGCGTCACGCTTGGACTGCTGCTTAATTTCGAAATTTATATTCGAATATATTTCGCCGAGTCGGTAGTCGTTGATGTCGTGTATAGCGGATTACATGGCTCGCCCTCAAATGGTACAATAATTATAAAACGCCTTATGAATATTTTTAACGTTATCTGTGTAAAATGAGTACTACATTATAAACATTTTTCATCTCAGATAAATTTACATATTAAATGTTAATAAGATTCCTGTAATGTTCTGTGGCGTAGTTTTACTTTTTTTGCGTGTCCCCGGGGGCGAGGTGGCCGGTCATCGAGCCAGATGAGATCTCGTTGTTTGTAAATAAATCGAATGATTATATTGCTTCGTACGTAGTTGGTACAGACCACTCGCTCTGGATGTGAAATAAAAGAGCTGCGTCTAGGAAAGGGATACTAGATCTGAGACATATTTGATTGGAGAATTCGACTTCAGTCACAATGACATAGATTAGGTTAGGTTAGATTATTTTAACCAAGTTAGATGGGTTATGGACGTTGTGAGACTGTGGTGGAGGGGGAAACTTGACAGAACTTGACACTTGACAGGCAGTAATGAAACATATGTCTGTCAACCTTTAATTTCCTCCTGTTAATTTCACCATCTCTGATACCTTATCAAGGCTTTTATACGCATTGAATTTGATACATTTTATCTGATATAAACATTTCGCTTCACGCTGGAATTCATCTAAACCCGTCTTCTCTGTGTACTATTTTAGTATGCTTTTTGAAGCCTCTGGCCTCCATACGCCTATATATTGTATATGGTGCCCATATAGTATGAACGCCGAATGTTTTGTTCAACTGAGACAACCTTTGAGCTATGCAACCCAATGGTTTGTACTGGCTTTAATCAGATTTTCTGCTACTGCTGATTTCGTTTACTGTGCTGATGACTCTTCATTGAGAAATAGCCTGTTTTGTTTGTCTGATATAGGAGCTTCCACTGCTGGAATTGCTGATTTGATTACTTAACAATCCCGAGGCCCTGATATTTTTATAAAAGAAAATAGGTCTTGTATTTATTTATTACACTTTATATTATTTATTCTTGTCTTCTATTATTTGTTCTGGTCTTATCTTATACGTTTTATCCGTTATCCTTTTAAGATAAGAAATGCCGCTTGCCGTTCTAATGTTCTTCTAGCAAAATGTCTGCCTGGAGATTTTGTTATCATTTCGTGTCCATTTTGACGTAAAACTGTACATGGTTTAGTTCTTGTCCTAAAAGGTTACCATTACAAATCATAAATATTACAAATAAAATGTTCAGCATCCGCAATGGCAGGACCTTAAAAAATATATAAAACATCTAAGATGTAGATATAATAAAATGTTTTCGTGTATCAATCTGTCATGTTTGCACATACAGTGCAGTCAAGCTCCAAAAACCCTCTGATCAGGATAAGGTTTTCAGAAAGTCTGAAAGAGCAGGCCAACATTTATATTCTGGACTGACATTGACAGCTACCCCGAACTATCTAACTTAAAGGTTTATAAATTATTACGTATTACAAATAATATTAAACACACATAACCGCTAGTTTATATTACCTATAAAGAAAATAAAAACTAATAAAGAATTCAACTGACAAGACAAGACTTCAACACTCAGTTATTTTTGAACGCATAACCTTTACTCATTCTTGAAATAATATAATAACATGTGTTTATGATACACAATAAGTAATTATATAAAAAACGATGACAACGTCGGTCTCTTCAAATCAAGAGTAGGGCTTTTATTAAGTTGAATCGCTTTACTACCTAAGACCACATCACTATGTACTATTAGATGGGATTATAGTCAAGCATTTACTTATGTTATGTAAAAAATAATATGAACGAGGGTGAAAATTGAAAGTCTAAGAAAAACGATTACAAGACGCACCATGAATTGGATATAGTTTTACCGATCGAACTAAAACCGGTAACTTTATAATTTTGCAATTATGTAAACTTATTTCTCATGAATATTCCACTGTATTAGGGAACATTGTTGATGCTAATTTTGTTAGTATTCTTGAATCGTAAATATTCGTGCATTTTTTCTCATACGAATACGTGCACACTAAAAGGACTCTGGATAGCAATACTTAATTAGTGGTGCGCTGCATTGATCAGATTACAATGCCGTGACATACAATGATTAGATTGATTCTATCAGTTCGAGAGCAGACGGCCTTCTGATTGAATCACCTCATTTGCTGCAGTTCAATAGGGTAAACAATACTGCTGTACTAGCGGTACACTAGTTTAGAATAGGTTTTTACATTCATAACGCATCTTCTCGACATTCAGCATTTTATGAGAATTCATTATCGGCTCGAGTAGCTCTCCTACAGTTCCATTTGTTTAGGATTTATAAGGAGCATTGGTTTTGTAGTAAAAATAAGGATCTGGTATGATTTTTAGTTGTCTGTGTTCGCAGCCTAGATTTATGTTATGATTCGTCTGCGTCACATATGACAAAACATATTTTGTTTTAAATATATTTAGTACATAATTATAAAAAGTAGTTTTGTAGAATAAGTCACAGACTGTTAGTAACACGTAACTTTTAGTATTTTTTTACGTTTTAAAGGGAATTTTCGTCTAAGCAATATTGCTATAGTAACTAAATTGATGGGTAATAAATATGTATGTTGAAGGTAGTCTTCTTCCTACGTTTATGATTGCCAATCTTGAAAAGCATTCTAGTATTTAAATGCTTTTGTATTGGAGTAACTTTATGTTGGGTAAAGTCATCGAAAGACTCTCCACACGAGAGGAGCGAAGTGCGGAACCACGAATTTTATCGAAACATGTGAATAACATAGTCGGTGTACAAGTGTATTATTACATTTGGACAATAGAAAAATTGCATTTGAAAGCCAACCGTGCGTACTGATGGTCTGACATGGAATTAAAATAATTAAACGTAGCAACAGTCAGTTCTCTCGTTAGCGAGCGAACAATAACTTTTAATGGACGGTGAGACTGAGTGGTATTGGCCTGTGACATAATTATGTGATTGTGGTGTTGTGGTGACTATCACATGGTGTAGCGATGCGAGACTTGTATGGGGTTTGTAAATTAATATTATAAATGCGGATCTGATGTCGATTGAAATTGTTTGATTTTGTTACGGGTTAGTATATTCGATTTGAACACCCAATCGTCCTAATATAATCTAATCTGTTTGACATAGGTATGGAATTATTTCAGGTTTGTCTGACCACTAGTTAATTTGTAGAATATATTGGTACGCATCTATGTACGTATGTATGTGCTGATGATTCTCCATGGAGACATCTAAGCAATCCTATATCGAATATAAAATAGTTGAAAATTTAAAGGTCATGACGCATAAGTGTAGAAACGTAGAAAAGCATTAATCCCTCGCTTATTCCATAAACTACTAAGGTCATAGTACTGAAAATATATGCTACCTAAGTAACATTTCATATACCATGGAGAGAATACCTTAAAAGTAATATAGTAAAATATGGGTAGATACTTAAATTTATACAACAAATACACAATATTCTAGATAAGTTGTCGGTACAAATGCAATATGGGCCTGAAAGGTATAATTGTAATGTTCGATTTCTGTGAAAATGTATCAAATATTTTCACTACTTATAATAAAATATGAGATACTCAAATGTGATGTGATAATGGTTTAAGATAATAAAATATCTGCAATACTGTGATACCTACAGAGGTGATGGAAATAATATTAATCAAAGGTGAATGTGCCGTGTGTATGTGTTTGTGTCTGCAGTAGGCACCAACACAAAGCATCGCATAGACCGAACACAAACACAACTCACGTTGCTAACAAATCCCTAAGAAGATTCACCGACCGATACGGCGTAAAGATATTTGGGTTTGCGACCGCCATTAAAGCGAAGCCGCTCGTGGAATGATATTTTTTATTAAACGTACATGCTTAATCGTAAATGTATATCGTAAACGTGGACATTTATCGTAAAATGGAACGCGCAAGCCCGTTCGACTTCTTTATTTGGAAAAAGAATGTAGGTACAACAGTAATATACCGGCGCAATATTATAATGACATGTAACTTTATCGATACTGCTCGCATGGTGCTCAGAAAGAATTGTTCTCAACAGTAGCTATAGAAATCAGTCTATAAATCGACACGACACAAACAAAACGCATCGCAAACCGCATTGTACTTCTATTTCCGTTTACATACGAGATTTGAATATGGAAAGGTTTCTGAACGTTTGATTCTGAATTCATATAAAGAAATACTCAAAGTTCAAAGAACAAATTGCAAATGCTAAAAGTGAACTAAACGTTCTCTCCATTAAAGATGTCGCTAAAGGGGTACGTTCAAAACAACATTAGCCTGTTCCTTAGAAGTTCGTTTGGTATATGAAAGTGTCTTGTGTGTTATTTGCACCTTTAATGCCATTAATGGCACTTGCTACTATTACAGACGGGTATTATTTTTAAGTCGCCCCACCCTACCGACAATTGACTCGGTTATTACGTTTTTGTACTGACTTATAGTCTATAAGCAATGTTTACGACACATTAACATGATTGTATGCAGGAAAAGGGAGTAATAGAATGCATTTTATCGATTTTACCCCGCAAGGTGACTAAACTGCATATAATTAGTATTTTTTAATACAAATAGCCAACAAATAACAGCAGGACCACATTAGGTGCATCTACACCAAATTAAAAATCTCACGTATCAGTAGTCTATTTGATTTATTCTTGTTCTATGTTTACTAACAAAATAAATTATAATTAAAAAAAAGTCTCGTTAGTAATTTTATTCCTATGTTAAGAATTATTTTTCGCTTTTTAGTTTTATTAGCTGTAAAATAACCGTCTTTATTATGTACAGATGTATTGCAGATGTGTAGATCTCGGACCGGCTCTACTTTCATGTAAATGATCCCAAAAAAAATTATGAATCCTGATCGAACATTCGTCATTGATTGGTCATTGACAAATGTATAAAGTTTAAATTTAAATTGATCGCTCAAAGTAGGCCAAAAGCGAGCCCAAAAGAGTCAGTTACAAACAAAAATACAGATGAAACTAATAAAAGCGTGATAAAAATACTTTTCAACGATAAAATATCGATTGCCTTGTATGATTTTAACAAAGATATGATTTCAAGTTTGATATTGTGCTAATTTATATTTAGTGTTAAATAAATGCGGTCTTATTCAGGCTTTTTAAATATTCACTGCTTCAGTGGTTAGAAGGAAAGCTAGTGTAAATAATGTAAGGTTGTTGTCGTACGCTATTACAAGTCAAAGGCATTCAACGTTGTTAAGTCCAGTGACAATTTATAAAAAGTATGTAATTACTCTAATCACTACAGAAACAGTATGTAATTGACGATATGTTGTTTACTGTAACAGATGGTTTATTTAACTGTTGTTGCGTTTTAAATGTTTTAACTTTTTAATGTACTTTTGTCATATCAAAAGTGAATAGGCTTCTACTAAGTTAACGTGCTTTACCACCCAACACTACATCACTGCTTACGATCAGGTAGGACTGTAGTCAAGCATTAACTTATAATTAATAAAAAACATACCTGTATTGATATAAGATGTTATAAATTCGTACTTCAAATAGATATATACATAATAGATAACCAGGGACTCCGTGCAACGTTTCGCGTCGATCCTAAAGTGATCGACTGAGTGAAACAACTGCGAGTGCGGTCGGTACGTGGATTTTTTATGCCGTAAGCCGGCAAACGAGCAGACTGGTACCTGATGGTAAGTGATCACCGTCGCCCATCGATATTAGCAACACCAGGAGTGTCACTAACGCGTTGCCGGCCAAGAAGGAAGAATGAGGGGAAAACAGAACTGGCACTCCAGGTGGCAGACGAAATACGACATGAGTTATTTTACGACTGAAAAATGACCGTTAGTTGATTTTTTTAAATAAAGCATTCAAAGAAATGTGTTAAAAGTATCGATCTAACCTTATGATATGATAGAAAGGCTAATAAGTAATTTTATGTTCACGTAAACTGCTACGATATACTAGTGCGAAAAGAATATCCACTGACACTTTTTACATCTAAAGGACATTGTTCTTGTGTTCTTTAAGTCAGTTAATACTAACACTCAGACACTGAGTCATATAGTCAATTCAAATGTTTTTGTCCTTTTGAGCCTTCTAACTAAATCCGTGGTGCCAAATTTCTTGAGCACTTCTGGGCTTCGAAGGGATCATTGAGCTATCGGTTATAGTTGCTACCGTATATAGCAATCGCTACATTATGTCGAGAGTATAAGATTATCGAAAACATAATAATAATATAATATAATAACACGTGCGATTTACATGCGATCCGTAAACAAACATTTATGTTGAATCAATTTCTGCTCTGGTATGGAAGTGACCCTAGGACTTTTCGCTTCGCAAAGAAACTCCGACCACAAGATCGTCATCATTCACGCTAATTGTCACATAAATCACCCAAAGATCACGTACTAATCTATTAACATATTTCCTCTACACCGATCAATATTGCAATCTAAAAATGTAATTAAAACCCTTCTCTCAACACCGGCTATAATACGAGGGAAACGGATGCAATTTGTTTATTATTTATAATATTATAATTACAGTTTCCGTGTAATTATACAAAATGTATTCACGACAGCCATTCCGTCTCGGAATGCGTTGAAATTACAGGTTGTTTTGCATATCTAGCCATCGGCCGCCGCTAGCTTCGTCGGCTACGTACGTTCAACTAAGTAGGTTAAAGAGAAACTAAAGTTTTAAACAAGAAAAATCAACAATATACAAAAAGCACAATGGAAAATATTAGTTGTCCGACATGACGTCGGCGTTAAAGTCGGGTTCTGAGTGCGAGCGGTAACACAAGCGTATATCAATCCATACAAAAAGTTTTTTTTTTCACGTAATTCTATACTTCCTTAATAATTTGGTTCGGTATATATCCAATTAACAAACTTGTCTCTGCCACTTTTTTAATGTTTACAATTTTATTTGGAATTGACTATTAAAAAAAGATAAGTGTCACTTTTGTATTTAACTATTTTTGGTTTTATAAAGTCTTTTGAATGTCAATTTTTATCTAAATTGACAAAGTTGAAGTAAGAATTTTATAAAACGAAATGATAGGCAGCTTGCCTGTGAATGGCTTCTACTATTCTCGATCGCATGATAGTAGATGATCGAAACAGATCGATTAAAGAACAAGTCGTCCGCGATATTCCCGCTGCTACTGAGGCCCGACCCGGAATGATTCATGTTTGGAAGCGGCGCGTACGCTCGTAATGTGCGTTAATTTGATCTAAAAATAACACTCATTCTTTGTTTGTTAGATTTTTACGAAATCTGCCCGTGTTCATTATTACTATGTGTATATTTCCGTACGCACTGTGCATTCGGGTGAACTATTTCTTTTATGACTCTCAGAAATAACCCATAATATTTCTTAATTTCGTGCTACTAGTACTTGCATCGAGTTGATCATGTTTCGGCCGCCCGCCGCACGCGATATCGTACGCCTCTGTTTTTATACTTATCCAGGAGTTATTGGAAAAGTTTTCCGAATGGCCACAGTTTATATAGAATACTAATATTAGCCAGCACGCAGACGAAATATAAATATTCAAATAATACCGCGATGCAATGACACTAGTCGTGGTGGCATTTCGTAAGGTCGCGTAAAGTTATAAATTGCAATTTTTATTTTTGTTCAATGTACCGTGACACAAGATTAATAATTTCCTGTTTTAAAGAAAAAAAAAGGTTAATTTAATTGGCTGTATTCGTATGGACATTCTGAACATGTAACATGTGAAAAACAGTTAGTATAACACTTGTGTATTGTTTTAATAAGTAACGGTATTATCTTGCATTTACGCATTGATAAAGTTGGGCATATGAAAACGGGTAGGAGATCGCTAGAGGGAAGAAATAACCCTTGTACTATCTGAGCTTGAAATTTTAATTATTTGTTAACTACGTTCTTTTAACTTCAAAAATAGGAGGAGGTTCTCAATTCGTCTGCATTTTTTATACGTTAGTTAATAACTTTTTACTAGATGTACCGATTTGGACGATCCTTTTTTTATTCGAACGTTGGGGCTTGTCATGTGCTCCCATACATTACAGCGACATCTAGCGAGTAGTTTTTGAGTTATCCCTAATAATATTTATTTACCTGATGCTTATGACCGAGCATTCGGAGCCGAATTATTTAATACGGTGCATTTAATTGAAGCCGGTTATTTACTCTTGTCCATTGACACAGCGATTATTATCATTATTAGCTAACAAAAAAAAATAATAATCTTTCGGCTATGCGTACTAGTGCAGATTGGTAAAGAAAATTATAGGCTTTGATTAGTATATTTATTACTCTTTTCTCACAATTTCCAAAGTTTTACTTCGCTACTATTCTTAATTCCTGCTGTGTGCAGTCCTCCTCAATTATAATAAGAAACTCTTGCCATGGAATCGATCTTAATCGCTTGAAGAACTATAGAATTATGTAAAACACTATTTCATAAACTAAACCTAGCTAGCTGCTTCGCCATCCGATCAGTGGCTAACCTCTACTATCGGCTAACTTCTGTAACCGTTAATATATACATATAACGGATGTTTCTCCATACTTTAACGAGGTTATGACTTGACTCACTAAGCATTGAAATAGCTCATTTACTTCTCCACTCATCTATCTTTCTGTCCCAGAGTTAACCTTTAGATAAAGATAAATTAATAAAATTTATAGTTGACTTCTCCCCGGCAACGTAATGAATAATACTGCAATGTCTGTAATGTATTCGTTATGTGTGGTCTGTATTATAAATTATACAAAATTGTCATTGTATGTCAATGTACATGTACTTTGTAGTTTACAGAAATTACATTTAGTTTATTTTCATTTCTCAAACTACTTCGCTTTATAATATAAATAAAGTAAAAAACTTGGAAGTCACTTTCGGAAAGAAACTCACGGTGACAAATTAATTAATTTTCGAAGCTTCTATTAATATTTCTTGTCAAATAAAGTTTGTTATTGATTCGATTTCAACGTCTCTTAATTGATATTAACCAAATAATTTAATTGATGTAAACTTTCAGAATGTATTCGATGAACACATGCACCTAAGATAATTGGTATAAAAATATATTTCCTAGAATCTATGCATGTAGAAGACTCATTGAATAATAGTAAACTTGGAACTTCTATTTTTTGTTCTTTCACTTCACACTAGGATCCTCTTTGTCGTGGGTGCCATAAACAACACATAACAGATACACAACCAGACCGGGAATAAAAATTTAAACTCATTAAAATATCCGCCGCGCTGGGAATCGAACCCAGGATCCAACGAACGGCGATTCGGCGTGGTGGCCATAGCGCGATCGGGGTCGTTGATTGTTGATACTCGTACCATCGGTTTCTCAAAGTCTGATCAACGAAAAATTAACTAACAAACTGTCAAATCTATTGTCAAACGTCAAGAGTGTCATTTGATTTAAATAATCGATCAGTTTTACAGTGCAAATTTTACTCCTAATCGTTTCTCAAATGCGATTTCGTTTACTGATTTATTATTGACTAATCAACGTTTCAGAAACTCGAATTAATTTTACCGAGTTTCCAATTAATATGCCTGTTAGTTCAACGAAAGTTTCCTTTCAGAAACCGGGGGGGTAGTTCACCTAGCTGGTCTCATGAACGATAGGACCCGCTGTTACGTCTATTTTCTTGTAGATATTTGTTAGCTAGAAGTGTGCTTGTGAGAATGTTCAACTTTATAATAATTACTTATAGCTGCTTTGTGCGAATGTCATTATAACGCTGTGAATATTAAGTCTGATAATATGTATTAAAACTTTAAATTATGTTTCCTTTTCAGGTACGTATCAATATATTTTTAAGTATCCGTTGAGTCTAAGGTAAGTAATAATGCACATATATTTTGTTGACAATGTTATTTTAATAATATGATTCAGCAATGTGTCCAGAGTACAACAAAACAACGTTTAATTATTAAAATAATTAAATGAAAACTGTGGTTGTTAAAATTCATCTTATTTGGTTGTTCTAATTATTGTGGCATCAAAATCTAATAAATAAATAGAGCCGATTTAGTATTAGAAGTTTAAAATACGCAAATCTTGATTATAATTATACTATTTTAGTCAGATAATTCTCAACAATGCTGAGCAAAGGTAACTTCTGTAAAACTATTGTTCGTTATAATTATGAACGTGTTTTCTCACATACAACATTTCGGAGTAGAATTTAAATATAATAAGAGCGGATAAATAGTAATACATAAATGTTTAAAACATTTCATTTTTGGCTACTCCATTGTAATACGCCATTAATCTTAAATGAATGTAGAGGTTTTTGTCGAAACGAGCAAATTAATCTCTTTGGGGTTTCCCGGAAACGGCATTTTTTATTGTATCACGAATAATAATATAAGAAGAATGGGTTACTAAAAGTCTAATCCTATTTTATTATTCATATATGAATTTGAGTACAACAGTTGGCTTGTAATAAGCGTGTTATCTGCCGTCTGATCAAAGTTATTTACAAAGCGGTACGGCACAGATAGCGTACAAATAGAGACTTTTTATTTGCCACCGAATAGAAAAATGAAACAAGCGGATTTGACTGTAAATTGAACTTCACTTTTAAATCTCTGGATTCGAGTCGTAACCTTAAGGAATTGCCGTCACAGTGCGCTGGCTGAAAGACATCAATTCAAATATTTGTGTACAGAGTTCGTACGTGGCGAGTCTATCTTTGTGAAGCGACGTATGTGACGTTTTATTGAAAGAAATTTGTGGAGTTGCATTTCGAACTGGTCTGAATGAAGTGAATTTGCGAGTAGCTACAAGTTTCAGATGGTTGACTGGTTTATTTCGCTTCTTTCCTTTGCTTGTATTTGAGACGATTAACGGTTTCTAAGTCAGTCCCAGGAAGCACTTTACAAACGAAGACAGGAGTAAGAAAAAAAAGTTGAATAGCAATGTCACGTCCATTGTTTCGTTGGTCGGTAGCGGCGATAGTAGGGAGATACTCCTATTGTTTTGTCAGCACTCCACTTGCAACAGAACACATAAAACTTAACGGCCTATACGAATATATTAATTTCGCCTTGTTTATTACTGTCTGAATTAATTATAACAGTTAAATGAGCGTACAATAATAAAAAACTGGAACGTTCTGCCTCTGTATTATTTTCCTCACTTGTGAGAGGCAATAAATGTATTAAATTTGTCAGTGTGAGTTATATTATAAACTAAGGAAGTAATGTTGTTACGGGTACATATAATAGCGTGTATTGCTGTAAATTAAACGTGTAATGGCACTCGTACTGTTGGAAAATTTGACTTATTGTGTTGCGAACGTGGCGAATGTTTTGCACGTGCTTGAATTTAAGATATTTTTTAATTATTACAGTAAACTTAATATAAACTATTATGCTTCCTATGTTAATAGGTTCGCGTGAATGCAAATTACAGTTCTTACTGTTAACATAAATTTGAACCGTTTGAGGTAACAAACCGTAACAATTGATGATCTCGTATGATCAAATTTGTGTCCTACATGGCTTTCGTTCGATTGCTCTAGTGTGTCGACCGAGAGGTCGTGTGCTATTTAAGAGACATAAAACTGTATTATTATAAGCAGTGCCATTAATAAGTGCCAAAAAACTAACGTATGCTACCGTCAGGCCGTTTGTTAAATTACGTCCGATTATAATAATGTTACATTACGCTATTTGCAACATTTTGACCTCAAAGTTCAAAATAAAGCTTGATTCGGACAGAGATTAGGGTAATGTAGTAATATCGGTGTGTTAAAGTTCCAATGTTTCTTGTACGTAATTTGCAGATCGGGCAGAATGGGTGCAGATATGGCACAAATTGCTCTGATTAATCGCTATTCAACGTTTGTAGGAAATTACTCTTTTGTAGAAAAGGAAAAACACATTCGCGTGTTGCAAGCTTTCCGTTTCAGATTTAAGCGATCTCGGTACTATGTTACAAGGAAACCCGCACATTTCTACTCCTATTTCCAACGTTTTAAAGTACAATGTGCATTTTCTTACAGTATTAGGCGAAATAATAGTTATTGCGAATGAATCACGCGCCTTTGTTTCAAGGGCCGAATCGCATTCATTGTGTTTACCGCCTTACAAGCCTTATAATATTATAACATGAGAAGGACAAGCGTACCTATATGTTATGTATAACCTAGTTGTTATCTAAATTATGAATTATCTATCACCGTTAATACAAAGTTTCGCATATTATTATTAACATTAAGAAGCCTGCGTCGTGGTTCGCGAAAATATTGGATTTCCCAAATTGTTATACAAACTTTAACTCCTCCCCCGTTATCCATTTAGGGGATGAATTATTAATAATTCATAGTGCTCCTATATGTAAGCAACTTCTGTACTAAGGTAAGTTAAGTAACGCTTTACCATTCAGATAGGATAGAAGTCAAGTATTCACTTATAATAAGTAAAATGAAATCTTGATGTTTTTACATCCACGTTCGAAATGTCCATTATTAATATATCAGTCAGTTACCCTAAAGGTTTTATTAAAGTTTATAAATCATTATCAGATATAACAAAGATATTTTTAAAATTACCTTTTGTGTTGATCTCCTAAAGGAGCTTTAAAAATCCATGGAAGAGTCAAGTGTAAGAGACATAACGATAACTATAGTAAATTGACAAATAATTATAGAATTGATATCTGTATAAAAACAAAACTGTTAAGAGTATTTTACACGTAATAATCATGTGTTAAATTCGTTTTCTGTGATGAGGTGTAAGATAATATGCAAACGCATACAAATTATCACTTATTTCTAAGTAGGTATTCCTTGCGGGTAATTGTACGAAAACGATTTCATAGTAAAAAAAATCGCGGATAACGTATTTCAGTGTAAATGATGATTATGCGCTAAGTTTATGAGCTACTGGACGATCAAAACTCACGATTTTATATTGTGCTTAATTTTAACGCTGAATACAGTTCTTGTGGAAGGATTCTATTTCATGTTAAAGATTTCGTCATAAACGTAAAGAATACAAAAAACAAAGAATCCGAATACGTAAATGTGTGCAGCGTAATTTATTTATTAATTTATATCGAATCACGGATTTGGGAGATGTTATAGTGGAACACTAAAAATATCGATTGAATTTTGAATCTAAACCATTCTCGAATCTACTTCAATGCAAAAAAATTCATCAAAATCAGTACAATCGTTTAAGATGAGTTCAGTGACAGACACACGAACAAAAGAATTATAAATAATAAACACATAATTACTAGCTGTTCCACCAGAAGTTATCTTGTAGCATATAAAACATATTATTTCTGTCGAATCGAACTGTGAATCTAAACTATTCTTAAATCCATTTAAACACAGTAAAAAATCATCTAAGTCGGTCCAAACGTTTAGGAGGATTTCAGCGACGTACAAACGCACAGAAGAATTATTTATATATAAGTATATAAAAAACTCTATTAGTTCGTTTTAAGAGAACAAACATTTACCATCAGGTAGGACTATATATAAATAATAAAACAAAATTGATAATCGTGGCCGTTACTATACAATGCCCATTAGAAATAACGGGTTGGAAATAAATAATAAGGGATATTCTTACCGCGTATTCTTTCTAACTAATTCTTCACTATGTTGGTTAGAAGGCGCTGACACGTTGATATAATGGTCGTGATGTATAACTATATACAGTCGTGACGTACCACCCCTACCCTATTCATTATCTTGATCTGGTTCAATAATAGGTTGTGTGGAAGAGAACGCTTATTAAGTGATAAGACCGCGTAGCCCACATTTTATTTCCGTATATTTTATTGGTGCGCATACATTAGGTATACATTTTGTATGTTGACGTCGTA
>DWJN01001481.1:0-17832 GCA_018248895.1 Carystus phorcus
CATGTAACTGGGTCGAAATATCGGTAAAACAATAAAAAGAATACAGAGATCGTGAGTACCCGCTATAATTAAAATATCGAAGCGAATTATCTATCAAACGCAATAGTAGATATTCTATGAATTTAAATTCATTTTACCCAATTACTACGGAGTTATAGTACATTCGTTTATATTTCACGATTTTTATTATTTTATTAATTATTACTTTTAATAATGTTTCCTTATAAATCTATAAACTGGGTTTGTAGCCATTCTGGTAAACATTGAACATGTCTAGTCTGGAGGCTTCGCACTTTCGCAACATTATATTACTATAGTATAAAATTAAAAGGTTTTATTTGTATGTGTGTGTGTGGAATTATATACGTATATTACACACTAAGAAAACTGAAAGATAGGCTTAAAGATTTCTTCAATTCCGATTTCTCCAATTTACATATAACACGGGATTGACTTGATAAGTAGAGCTGTAATCAAAGCCTTCTGCTAACCACTGTTTGCAGCGGCAACCGCGATGGACCCACGAAATCATACAAATCTCGGGCTCTGACAGAAAAACCCGTGATTCAGTACAGAAACTATGGGAACGGTGTAACGAGCGAAACCTATTAAAGAGGCGAGCGTAGAGAAATATCTCACGATCCTAGCTCATTACAAATTATGGCCGCATTCTTACATCGAAGACTATTAAACAGGAGTAGCTGGGTTCTATGGATGCGTAAGGTGTAGAACGCAATTAATCTATAAATATATATACACGTAGTCTTATAAGTTCACGTATAGTACAGACAGACATAAATTAAATATATATATACATATGTATATATGTATATAAATATATCTATAAAAATCCATGATTTTAAAACAAACGTTTGTCACATATGTTTGCCTCGTTAGTCAAACTTAGGACTTTTGCCTAACTGCGTCAATATGGTCTAGATGACAATATCATCGGCTAAACAGTTTGAACATGAGTTTTCTTACTACTTCAATTAAATTCGAAAATAGAGTAAATTGGACAAAGGGTGTAATTAGACGAGTATTTCAAATTTCATCCATCTCAATATGTAAAGATCAGCCACCAGTTAATTAACCCATTTAATTATGATTATATAACAAACGACGCTATAAAAAGTCCGCATTTAGAATGTTTTTGAAAAGTAATGAGGTCTAAATTATTGAATATCATCTAACCTCTATCTGTTAAGTGTAACGTCTTTCACCTGGAATTTACTGGTGGACAAGTCACACAGTATTACTACTATTGAACGTAAACAAGTAGATACAGGAGCGTATGGTAGTATGATCTAAAAGATTAGCAAAAACATGTGCGGAATAAATGAAAAATTGCATTATAAAAACAGAGTAATAAGTGTGATCAGTAACCGGGAGAGCCTGATCACTTCTTGAGCGTAGTGATAAAGCCTATAATAAGAATAAGTTTCTACTTTTTAAGTATTTATTATATAAATATATTTATGTATTTTTTTTATTTGTTTTTTACTTTCCACTTTATTCACAATTATCTTGAGAATGTAATTAGAAGAAAATCATAACGATTTTTTTTAGTGCACATTTCTGATATTATCGTTTTATTGATTAATTTGGACGGCGATTTGATATTGAATGATAATCATGAGTTGTTTGGTAAGTGTGTAAGTATACATTGACGAGATCGCGTTTTGAAATAGTTAATAAATCCTTACAAAAATAATGTAACTTTTTCTTAAAGACAACAACATTAAGTAAAACTTCGTTGACACAAATATTTTAAAAACGAAAAGTTTCATATTATTTCAAAGACACATTTCCAAGTAATACCTTTATTGAATACAATTGAATAGGATGTAACTGTAACAATAATAAGAGCCGGAGTGCAAGATATAAAAAAGAAACAATCACGACACGAGAGTTCATTCCGTTAGTGGATATGCCGTTGACACGGTGTGGCACCTCAAAACAACCTTTGTACTCTTGTTACCTCCGAAACGACCACCCGATAAGAATAGACACAGAAATTCCACAAGCGCGAGCCGATTATACTCCTAGGTGAAAATAAAAGATTATTTATAAAGCCCAAGAAGACGACATGACAATAGATGAAGGTGATGGCTCGAGACTTCGCTAGCGTACAGCCGAGCGATCATGCATCGTCCGAATCCGATCCAAATTCGTATTTACCACCACAGATTTAAAGTTCATTAATTTAAAGACACCGCCAAAACATGTGACTTTAAGAAGATGATTATGAAAAGTAGGGGCGTGATGTGTGAGAGAGAAAGAGGATCGGGCCCGAGCGAGAGGACCGCGAGCTTAGGGTCACAAGCGTGATGTCAGGTCAGCCACTTTTGCACCTCGCCATAACAACGCGTCTCAAATTATTATGGACGTTTGATAAGTGTCGGGAGATTGCTGCGTCTTGGTACTTTACGATGTTAATTAAGTGTTTACGTTAGGAACGGATTGTTGACATATCTCAACGGCGCGTTCCGACGGTACCGCACCGATACTTTGAGAAAATATACGAGTATATTGTCATTAAGCTTTTGCCGGACAGGAAACGTATAATTCCAAGTCTGTGTAATATAATACGAGTTTATTGCAAACAACTCAGTACGGGTGATATTTGAGATGCGTTGTTTGTCGATGGAGTATTATCGCCACAGAATTTCATCTGAAAAACATTGATTAGATAAGTAGTAACGTTTTATCATGTTTTTATTTCAAGAAGCATCTTCCGATATAGCCACAATAAAACGATATTAGCGTAATAACGATTTATAGCAATAAAAACAGTTATGACGTCGGCCAATAAACTCCCGAATCGCTATGCGTTTTAAAATAACTAAATTATGTATAAAAGTCTCGAGTTGCCTGTACAGGCCAACAGTAAAGTCGGCTGCTTAATGCGTCTTAATGTGTATTTTATGTTCGTTACACAAGACGCTAACAGTTTTACATCGGTCTAAGCGATCTCTATCTGGAGTTATTAAATCCTCTGATGTTCCGAAACATCAAATTATGAATGAGGAATAAATCAACAGGGGCGGTCGTAAAGCGCTTTATGTTTTGTTCTGGCGGTCGGTGAGATTACTCTTTTAAATTGCCCCAGATCTGGCTTTGCAAATGTGCGGTATGTTTTTAGTGGAGGTTAATTTTGATCGACTTTAAGACGCCATCTTTACCACGTTCTATGGATTTGCGTGGTCGAGGATAACATAATTGATGATCAAACGAGCTTGTTAAATGTTTGATCACAATTATATTTCGCATACATTCTTGGCGATTTATACATGGTTAACATATTGTGGAATACTTTAGATTGTTAAAAATAATTATCTTTTATCACAATCTTTACCTATCCTTTTATATCTACTTTTACCAATATCTTTCCGACAAGTACCTTACCTACTATGCACAAATTCATTTAGCTACAGTTTATTTCGGGAGAAAATTGCGTAACGGAATATTTAATGGAATAATTAAAATGGATAAAACATGAGCAGACGCATATTGCACGATACGAACTTAAATAATATGATTATAAATAATTTGCAAAGTGGATATCAAAAGTCAATAAAACGAAATATGGACTATTTTTTAAGTTTTCACCACTATTACGATTTCGAGATTAACTTAAACTGTAGTTTTTGATACAGCTATCTAGTCATTTACCTAAATTATCTATTTCTTTACCTTAAATACTTAAATATATCCATCTTTAATGAATCCATATTTAAAAGATTGGACGTTTTTCCGCAGTATAACAAAATATAACTTTTATTTGTAAACGGTTAATGGTTAAATATCGTAAAAGCATCACCTAATGAAACATTATAAAAAGCATTAGCGTTAGGGGTGCAGCGGAAGTATGATAAATGTTGCGCGAATGACTGGCGTGTAGTCCCGGCTTCGATTCCTGATTGATATGACATTGAAGAAGGGATCTAGGTATACTTTTATAGGGTTATTGATATCATTATGGGAATAGCAAATTTAGTTATACAGATATGAAAATATATAATTAAGAGCAGAGTGAATTGGCTTTTACTAAGTTAATGCGTCCGCCATCTTAGATATCCTCACTTACTATTACGTGGGGTTGATGTCAAGCATTATCTTGTAATAAATAAAAAATATATATATCTTGTGGAGCCCACTGCTGGACCACGGAGATGATGCTAGGACTTTTCTATTAGTGGTCACTTAGCTCCGAACTGCCTAGATGAATCTTGACTTAATCCTAATAGATATTATCCTGGCTAGCTACGATTCTTATTCTAAATTTAAACTTGAAATGATTTGAACGTGCTTCAAAGTAGTATCGGTGAATCAATAAAGAAGAAACTCCATTGCATTTTCTTTAATTCTTCTTACTGTCTTATGACTCGTTTAAAGTTTAGTCAGATTTTGACATAAAAGCTACTGTCATTTGGTTATATTTTGCGCTTTGTCCTAGGTAAATGTGTTAAAGCAACATACATTTTGTATTAAATATATTCAGTTCACAAGAGTAATCGTAGTATTTGAGTAGATTACGTCTCCTATACAAACTTAAGACATATTAACATAGAAGTTGCAGTGATGGATGCCCATCTCTGGGAATATAGTTATCTGTGCAAATGTAGGATAAATTTACTCTATGACGACGAACGGAGGTTGTGATATATGGTGCAGAGGTAAGAAAAGTAATTTAAGTGTGATAGGAGCCGATATTTCCATTGTTATAATTTTAAAACTACAGTAATAATAATGTGTATAAACATATTTAGGAGTTGTTTTGCCGAGAAAGGTGTCTATGAAGGAAATATTAATTCGCAACACGTGTATCTACTTTCAAAAAACCCAACGACCCATTCTCATTAGAAAATTTTCTAGAGCGTTCAATGTAAAGGTTCAGATGTGATGTTAAAGATTAGTGTTGATCTTAGTACAGTAGCAGTACATACTCTTTATTATTACATAAAAGATATAGTATTCATTGCTGGCCACTTAAGATGCAACTTTTCTACATGATCCATAAAAGTTTATTTATGGCACGATGCATACATTCAAATGTAAATAATAAATCTTAATGCACGTCCGATTTGAAATTCATCAGTTTGATTAACCGCTCACCATTACCATACCCACTCGTGGAAGAAACGAATCAACCTTATTTCTTAAAACATACAAACAATTGGACGGTGGAAAAAAAACTGTGATCGAAACTGAACGAATACAATGACAACTGCATGGTGAATCAATCACAAAAAACGGAATTCGAACAAAAACAACAATTAAAACCGAACCTCGGCCGCCCAGAGAAATATTTAGAATTCGTTGGCGAAGCCTCCATTTTCTTTTTTACTATTAAAACCTCTACACGTGTCTCGGGATGTCGTCTTTATTGGTTTAGTCCAATTAATTGTGACTAATATCGTTAATTCTGAGAACGGGTTGGGGGTTATAATTTATTAACTTATTCTCGGGGTGTTTTATGAAAAATAGACAAGGGGTTTCGTTTTAAATAACGTTTGCTTTAATTTTAAGATATTGCTTCTACGACTTCAATACGATACAGATAAATTATCGTTAATAGTATAAGAAAATTTCTTATAGCTTGTTTATTTGTTTGTTATATTTGTTAGCAATTATCACATTGAAGTTTTAATAACAATAAATAAAAATGTGTTCCAAATTACATTATTGCTGTTTCAAAAACATTGTATATGTGTACATAAGTTATTAAACAAAATAACTGACGTTTTTATGTTATAAGCTATAATCCTCCAAATCTGCCAGTATTTATATAATTGTTGTAATTATTCATCGTAAAGTTAATTGCAAATTCATTGAACTAGGCGACACGTTCCATATTCAATGAGTAATAGCGCGTGCCAACCGGCAGATACTATTAAGATTAGGATTTAAGTCAACGTTATTAGGAATGAGAGTGCGTGGGCAACCGTAATGGCGGTTTTCATGTCGATGTTGATCAATCAGTCCTTCGGTATCATTGGTCCTATTTGCAAATGTTCGATCGATATGGCGAACGATAACTAAAGGATCCAGGCTTCTTAGATAAATGTTACACTTAGCTTATTATGATGGATATGGTATCGTTTATTATTAATGTTTATATTAAGTATGTTTACCGGTATAAATAATATAAAAAATATACCAAAATCTTTTTAAATGATGTTTTATAGGTACCGTTATAATATTACATCGCCACATTATTATATCAAAATGATGTAAAAAATATTAAATTTTATCAAAGTGATAATCAGATATATTTATAAGGGGTCGAATAGATTAGCTAACAGTGATAGATTGTCACTGACCCTGAGTTGAATGTGATCTACTTAGCCATTAAACCAATAAAGATTGGGTTCCCGATATAGTGCTAGACTTCCGTCCATTCAGTAATATAGTATTTTCAGTAGCTTGCAACTCCATAAAGCTAGTTGCTTATCTACACGGCTCATTTTTGATCAACGTGTTTGAATACAGTTTGCGAGGGTATCCTTGATGCGGTTCGATCCTGTTTGATCCTATTTGAAAAGGATCGATAAAGTGAGTGATTGAAACGGAGCATATTCTATGTAAAATTATGAAACATTCGCTTTGGTCCTGCTAAGAAGAAGAAGATGGGGTCAGTACAGTGTCCGCCTTGGATACGGTATTGTCTAAATACCTAGAACAATGGTGCACTTTCAGTACGAAAGCGAGTATTTTGAACAAAAAAATATATACTTCGTTACTCTGTGTGGTGTGAATTTTCATGAACACAGATTCTTAATATACATAAATTATGTGTCACGCTGTTTGTCCGTGATGGACTCCTAAACTACTTAAAAGATTTTAATTAAATTTTACACACCGTGTCCAGTATGATCCACCTTGAAAGATAGGATAGCTTACATCTCGATTTATAGTCACAATATTATTTTATAGCAAATTATTTGTTTAATATCTAACAAATGATTAGTTTCATAAGTTTCCAATAGATGGCGGTGGAAGGTAATTAGTCGGCTAAATTGATTATGTAAACCTTAGTCACAGCGATGCGTGGCTGGGTGTGCTAGTAGACAGTAAATAATAATTTAGTTACAAAAATTTCGAATGATAATCATAAACATTATTAATTTATTAATTATAAGTACTCATGATATCAAGTAAAACGTAGCAGGGTTTTAATAATGTGTAATAGTGCTTATTATTACCACATCCATTTCGAAATTGTAGTTATACATTCGCAGATCTCGCGTCCGGCCGCGCCACGCAGATATAAAGCAGCTCAGTACTGATTGAGTTATGGTCGCCCCACACCTGATTAATGCGACATCCAGCACTGACGCGCTATTGTCCGCGGGATCTGCATCCAATGACCAAGATCGGTCAACGATGTGTAGTATCAGCATTTGTCCGTATACATTTTGATGTATTTTGCAATTCTTTATAATGTTTTTAATATTTTCATTGTGAGTGTTAGTTGAGTCAGTACTACCATTCTTTTCTTTCTTTTCCGATAGCGCATCCGTAATGTCTTTTATGTCATTTGTGGTATTGGGTGGTGACCACTTACTATCACGTGGTATGATTGCTCCTTTTTGACGGGTACACATATAAAAATAGAACACTTTTCAGTATAATATACAATAAAAAAATGTGAATTCTTTTTTCGATGACAAAGAAGTTAGTAATTTTTTAGTGAAGGCCGCATGTTTCTATTCATTAATGTCAGTTGATTTTTTTGTTATTTATATTACTTTTGCTTATATATTTATGCAGTATTGAACTCGGAGTTGATCTACGAGTATAAGAAAAAATGTGTGATCCGTTTTCTTTATTCTAATATGTACTGTTTTGATAAAACGAAAACGAAATAGACGACACCTGAATTTGATTAAAATTTTCTTTATACTCGATCGATAAAAACATTGCTCGATTACCTACTTTGGTTACTTTTTAAAATGTAGAGAGATATACAAGATAAGGTAATTAATATTTGTATGATCATTAAATATTTCGTACTAAATTCGTTTTACTTGCTGTCTTAATACAATTTAAATGAAATTAAAATAAGTAATACAAATAAATAAAATGTGTAGTGTCGTTATTAGAATTATGTTGTTTTCGATAAGGCATTCAAATATCTAATTACACTGTAATAAAATGTTTTTCATTAAAATATTTATTGATAAAAACAAGAAACGAAGATTAGAGATACAATAAACAATTATACGTAAAAAGTTAAAGTATAACGCGAATCAGTAAAACAGGTTAGCGTTTCCCAAATGGGGGACGTTTTCCTTAGACAAATGAAAACAAATGAATTTTCAAAGACCAAAATATAAAACGATAAGAGGATTAGGCGGAACGGAGATGACATTGGAAATTAAGGCTGTTTTCTTTTGTAATTTCCCCCTTCTCACCCTCCAGTGGACGTTAAAAATGTATGTTTGCCCCTCGCGCGGACAGGGAGGCGGCTCGGATAATTTCTGTACGTCTATTTCTATAAATTTAACTGAACAACGTTGTATATTTTATTGAATTGTGTGATAAAAATAATAAACTTTTATTTAATTGTAGACATTAGGTAGGTATATTTTTGGACCAAACTACACTTACTAATAATTTTTTGCTGAAGTGAATTTTAGCATGGTGATTAAGATTATGTAAGCATTACATAAACTAAATGCCCTAACATATGTATATGACATGATGATTAATTTTTAGTTTGTGAGTTTTACTTAACCTAGGGTTTTTGTATTTTATACTGAGCTGGAGCAAGTTTCCTAATTAAATGAACCATGTACGTAAAATTTCCTTTTCAATACTATACTACTCAATTATTAAAGAGAAATAAATGTGACTCACATAGACTACCTACTGTTTCATGAACGTTATAGACTTAGCTCAAAACTCAGCTACTTAAAATGCGAGCTGCGCACTCTTACTAACTCTCTATAAAAAGTTAAACAAGATATTAAGCGTTTAAATACTGGCATTTTAGCTGCGGTTTTGGGTCTCGGAATCGCATGCCGAAATATCTGGCGACGCGTTCCTTTACCCACGGGGTAATTAAACCGACTCGCGGGTAAAAAGCCGCGGCCGGCTCGCGCGGGCCGCTCGGTCCGCGCTCGACAAACGCGTTTTTGTCGTCAGGAACCCGCGACACGATCGCGACGTAGCAATAAATTAGAGCGGCCGACACTGCTCGATACGACATTAAATAAAAACATTAAAGACTGGTCGAAAATAATCGACGGGAAAAGGCCCATATCGGGCCGATTTGGTGGCGATCGCGCGGCGGCTCACGGGTTAACTACAGAGGTTTTATTCGACGTATTCCCGTACGCTAAATAAGGAATTATCTTCAATGAAATTACTTGAAGGACACTTCCTTACGGTGAAGCTCTAAGATATAAAACGCGTTGAAGTCTAGAAATTTTGTAGCGTATCTATCTTTAAATTCCACCGCTATATACCTCTAATCAATACACATTACATAATATAATTTATTTAGATTTAAAATCATGTTTTTGTTATAGAATGATCATCGTCGTTCAAGGACATCAACTGCAATAAAGGATTTACTGCTTAAGAAAGAAATGTGAAGTCGTCTAGGTGCCGATTCAGCAAAGCGTACTAACTAGTGAGACAGGTTTCACGGAACAATCATTGTATTAGTATTTATCTTCATGTCTTAATAATAGTATTGCTAATATAATCCTTAAGTGAAGCTCTACTACCAAGTATGAGACTAGGCATCTTGTTCACCCTAAAATAATAAACCTAAACTAGTTGAAATGGCTTCAACCCATTAAAGGTCCATTTTAGGGCATAGGTACACATTTATGTTACCAACCCATGTGTCGGATTTGATGCCACCCGTAGGCCTCCGATATGGCTTGACGACTGCTATCTATGATGACAACTGGGACTGACGGTTTAAAGACCAGAATCGACCGCGCTTCTAGTTGCTTAATTCTCGATTTCTAAGATCGATGCGATCCGCCAGGCTAGGAGCAATTAATTAGTTGAAATCATTTCACATAAATATATAATTTGTAAAGGTTACCTATAAAGTACTTTTTCTAGAAATTCAAGCCTAGTTAATAGGATATAAAATAGTAGTATCCATTTCTAAATAAAGTATACATATGTACCAATTTCATGAACCTTATATGAATACTTCATGTCTGCATATCCACATGAGAATTTCTAATACGACACTAGGAGAATATTAAAACATACTTTGAATGCAATCTCGTTTCATATCGCAACTGTGAAATTCAATAAATATATTCCACAACTTCACAGACAACTTTACGTTTCATATGAAATGTTGTAGTTTTGTATCTACGTCGTATTAATAAGTTGAAATATCATCTTGATATCTAAATATCTCGGTTATTTTGGATAAGAAAATATAATAAAAATTTAACCTATACCAGTGTTTAATACATCCAATCTAATCACATCTTATATACCTACTAATTAATTAAACTTAATTTATTTTACATAACTGCAATAACTTTATAATGAATAAACATGAAACTTATAGAATTAGATACAGCATATTTCAGCGAAGGTGTTTAATATAAAAATTAACTCTAAGTTAATTTCAAAAAATTATTTATTTATTTATTAAAGACATATATTAAAAGTACCTATGCAACATCGTAAAGCACGTAGCGATTTTCCTTCGATCTCACTCAAAAAGCCTTCCCTTATTTATCCATATTTATTCTAACATTTCTAACCTATCCAACTACATAGACCTAGATGCTGCTGACTTAGATAAAGAAAGATATATGAGAAACAACAATACATTTAATAATGCATGGTTTACTAATTAAATTCAATATGCTTACAACATAAATCGTAATGACGCAACAATAAACATATCCGTAATTTGTCATATCAAATCCACACTAATAAAACCACGACAAAAGCTACAGTCGAAAATTAAATCGAAACGTAAATCGAACGTGTCGAGTGTAGCCCGGGCGCGGAATTAGTATTCGAAAATGCAATTTCAGTGCTGTATTTCAGACGATCGTATGTGGAGTCGGTAGAAGGGGGCTGAGTACATATTCATCTTGTTAGGTATGCGCCCGGATGCGCCAGCTACGGCAAACACAATAAGAGCCTTCTTGCCTTCTTCCCCCACCCACCCTCTTATGGAGAACTTATTAGACCTCGGCCCGCCGGGAATCCTTTTTCCTTCGGTAAATATTTGAGGGAGAAATTAAAATTTGACAGCGGACGTTTTCCAAGTAACGGACGACTATGGAGTCTATATTGTATGCTCGTACGTGATACTTGAGGCGTAAAATGAAATTTAGATTGAGTTTGGACAGTTTAACGGCGCCTTTGTGGACGTTACATGTTAAATTTCTAGCGGCCTTCGCTCGGATGTGTCCACAGTACGTCACAAATTGATATTTTCCTTTTATTTTTTGGTGTGGAAAATCTCTGCCATCGAGTCCTATTCACAAAGTGTTTTAGTCATAAAATATAGTACAAAATTATCTCAACAGAAAGTATTTTATGGTATTTTAATTAACTTATGTAGTTATTTTGTCAATATTAATAAATGTTGGATTATATTTTATTACTAAAGGAAAATTGGAATCATTCTTATAGATAAAGGTGATGAGAAAATGGTGACTAAAAAGAAGAAAATGGAAATACGCGGAAATCGTGGAAATAAAAAAACAATAATAATTTACTGGAAAAAAGAAGAAATCAGGCTTACTAAAGAATATTGTTATTTAAGTCAGGACAATTAAACTACAGGTTAAGTTATATGTACCTATATACACTATTTCAGTGAATATTATCGACTCTACATATGAACGTAAGAAATGGATGTTTTATATTTCTTTAACCAATGAATTTGTAATACATTACTTTATATATATAATTTTTCTATCCATGTGTACCATTAAAATTCACTTTAATTATAGGATTGATTTTGATGATTTTTTTTCGGTCCTCAATGGATTCAGTAATGGTTTTTACAATTCGATCTAATAGTCTCTATACAATTTAAATATTGCACACATTAATATTAGAAAGTTTAAGCCAAATCCTGTTCTTCTTTGTGTACAATATTTCAAAGAAGGGATACAAACTTTACATAATATATTTTGATAACACTTTTAAACGATAAAACAATAGACGTATCACGTATCGTTGTAATATTATCGCGTAGAACAGTAAAAATTACTTTATAATGGAGAAGAAGGTCGTAATATTACACCGTTAGTATATAAAAGAGTGTTACAGTGAGGAAGAAATTCTCATTTGTTACAGGCCGCTCCGCTGAATGCGGCGCACGTTTCAAGCTTCCCCATTTTTCACTACATTGGTTTTACGTGTGAATTATTGTTTGTTGGTTGCGCTGTAGTACTGTTGTGTGTTAAAAATTTGAGTTGGATATCTCAGAAGCATAATTATTCCCTAGAATCACCATATTATTAGTCGTCGTTGTATGTTTTGTGAGTACCTACTGTTATGCGAAGAATATGAAATATGCAGTTTGTAACGAAGAAAACATTATTATGGAAGTTTTCAGAACGTAGGTGAACTTTCAATTCAAATCAAGACTAAAAAAACTTTAGGTAAATATTTATTAATTTATTAAATATATAATATACATCTTTTGGTATAAAAAGAGGATCATTTCAAGTCCGATTGATATTTTTATCAAACATATCGCTCGTTTATTCCTGTCAAAGAAACGGTCTATAAACAATATGTTACATTTTACCTATACTATAGTTCCCCATATAAGCGTCTAAGGTTACAAAAGGGTATGTTTACATAAGGGTACAAAGGGTAATGTCTTGGCAGTAATTAAAGGAGGGTGGGAGGCTGCGAGGCTGGGCGTGGCTCGCGCATGCGTTGTGTTAATTACAGAAACAACGAGTCATTGACGCCTGCCTTCATTAGGGACCAGCTACTATTGGCAAGGGTCTGTAGGTATTCGGGAAACTTGGTTAGGTACTCGGAGGCTTTATACAGTGGTACGATTTGATTGGGGCGGAATACACCAAACTTATACTGCGGATAAAATCGCTGATTAGAGAACTTTTCCTTTTACTCCATTTAGTATTAATCGCATTAAATCACTATGGATATGAAATTCATGAAGTTTAAGTAACGCAATATTATTTTAATGTGGGAAACATTAAAGGATATATTAACGGCTAGTTACACGACTTGTTTGACTAATCGTTTGTTCGCTGATGTAAGGAAGAGTGTGTTAGCTAACTAGACAGGCTTCTCGTAGAGATAATAATAGGTATTTATGACTTTAGAATATTGATAATATAATCCTTACACAAAGCCGTAGTTATTACTGTCCTAGCTACCATTAGGGACTGCCAATATTGGGAACTTTCGTCAAAAAATATTCTTTGGAAAAAATCCAAGGAAATACATAATTATATACAATACATATGTAGATATATGTATATTACATGTGACTAAGAAGGAGGAATCCAAACTTTAATGAGACTTCTCTGAAATCACAACATATACATAACTTTATAACGATCACAATAACTTTTAGGAGTACAATGTTATACCATTAAAAGTACCACAGGTACAAGCAATAAGCAGGAAAGTATTCAAAATACTAGATACGTCTCAGCGAAAAATAATTCACAGGGGCTTCTCTACGAATAGAAAAGCTTGGAGAAAAATCGGGGCGGCAATAAGTTCTATCGAATTTATTCCACCTTCTCGATTTTTAGTCTTCAATGTTGGGATAATTTAATATGCAAGAGATTTAAGAATATAAGAAAGGTAACATAAACTAGACAAGGGTAACTCTCTGTGAGGTCAGCTTCTTTGAAGTTACAGACATACGTAATCCGAAGTGACATTTTACAAATGGTTGGATACAATTTAGTATAGGAAGATAATAAAAATATGTAGGTATCTTTTAAAACAGGTAATTCGGAGATAGCTAATGTTCACGAAAATACTATTAATTTTACATTGGACATTTGTTTTAAGTTTGGGTACTTTCATTGTAAATAGACTACCAAGCTTTTTTTTCAAAGCCAATATTAATTATTAAAAAGGTATAAAAAATTTGAATTGCGTTTTATACACATTAAATTTTATTTTTAGTTATAATATCTCTTATCCACTAATACATATTTAGTCATAATAAAAATCCTGTCCTAAATAAAGTTTACAATTTTTTTTTCTTCCTGTTAAAATCTATAATGTAAACATTTTGATGTACCTCACTTGTAAATATCAATAAGCCAAACCAATATAAAACAAGTGAATATTTACAATGAAACCGAATCGGCCTTGTGGTCGGCTTGCCAAACGGCAGATGCGTGCCAATATATTCAATTCACGTCTGCCCCCAAACTAAACATAGCCCTTTAAGCCCTGTTGTCATAGCAAAGGAGAAATGTCTAGCGGCATATCTAAATAGGTAGTATGATTTAAATAAAAAATCGTAGCACGCGACGAGGTGGCTGCGTTCATGTAAATCATCTCAAAACCACGTCACGTAGGGAGGAAGGGTGCATATATTTTTGATTTGTTCTTGCCTAAGCAATTTTTTGGCCTATTCTTCATTCGCTCCTGTAGCTTGTGGCCCTAATGATGGCGCTTTGAATGTTGTAAAGAGCGCGGTAATATATACAGAGCTAAATAAAAATATGAATTTATAATGGTTATTGTTATGCAAAAGTTGTAAAGTGTTTGGTAGTGACAGCTTAATAAAATAAGGAAAAAATCAACACATCACTAAGGATATGTAGATACAGTATTATTAATGAGTTCATAACCTAATCGCATACGTGTAGATCAACAAGTTAAGCTAGTAACCCTTACAATTTCATCAGGAATTCCAAACAGATGCCCCAAATAAGAAAACATGTAGTTTTTCAAGGCCTACACCCTATCCGGGACCTTCGATCAAGCCAATCCGCCATCTATCTACGTGTCGCACGATCCCCAATCGGAATTATGCCCCAACATGCTCCGATCCCAGATATGTATCTGGGTTGTAATTTTTCTCAGCTAACTTAGTATTCACCGCGTATTGGCCATCCATCGCCTTTAACATGCGACTAGGTTACAGATGGAGAAAAATCAGGAAAAATGTAACGAAAATCAGGTGCGTTTATAATGTACTACGTGATATCCCGTATAAAATAAGAATTTTTTTGGAGTCTTTAAGGAAAACATCTTTATATATACATATGTATATACATAATTCTTTTGATCGTATATAGGTACGTTACAGAACTCATATTAAAGGGTGGGATCGATTTTGATGTATTTTTTTATGAATTAAGTTTAACTGGGTTCCAGAATGGTTTAGGTTTACGATTTGATCTGATATAAATTTTTTTAGGTGCTGGATATCATCTAGTGATAGTTGATTTTCATATACATATTTTATCTGTCTTTTAGTATATTACTCAACTCCTGGTTAACGTTGTATCCGTTGTTTAAAAAATTATTTTCAAATCAATCTTTTTTATTAATTATAAGTTAACGTTTGTCTACAGTCAATAATATAATACTTTAATTATTATTTTTCTATTGAAATCCATACTGCCCAAAAGCTGAATAAATGATAGTAGGTAATACCAAATTGTGATATACTTAAAGCACGACCCATATGAACGTTTATTTTTAACTGATTATTATTAAAACCAAAAGTTAAAAAATAAGAAATCAATGTACAACATATATATGTATTCAAAGTGGATTCAGGAGGTATCTTATTCATTCAGTTAACTGTTACACAACGGTTAAACATTTCGATTTTACTGTATTTATTAGCTTTTAAAATATGCACTTGCGTAAACGGACTGAAACAAAATTTTCCGATATAAATATTGCGGATGTTTGCTGAGCTTCGATTTTATTTCAAGGGAATGTCGTTTTTTATTAAAGTTAAACAGTTGTATCATGGTCAATTGGCGCATTTTGCGTTGAAAATTAAGGTGAAGAACGAAAATGTTTTTATTTGGGAAATGATTGAGGTTTTTTTATAAATTATCTTCGTTACATATTTCGCTCTTCTGTTCCCTGCAATAATATCTCACTGCCTTAAGGTTGACTGGCAGATAATGCAATATCTAATTAAGGTTAAATATAAAGAATATAAAAAAATGTTTGGGCACGTGAAAGAAATTAAAATATTAAGTTTTCGAACTGAATCGAGTGAACATAATTAAAATATTAAGTATTAAATGAATTAAAGTCAATTTTATTACATATTTTCCAATATGTACCAACCCGTATTTAACAAATAATATTAAGCCAATATTAGTCTAATTTGCAAAAATAGTTAACATGTTTTCAATGGATTTCCGCAAAGTAAAGCCTAAAACTCTTAACTACATATATTTAATAAATGTATGTATGAGCTCAAAATAATTAAGTTCATTTAATTGGAACTGGGAAGTAAAAATCATTGGTGCGATACAATACCAGCGTTTTCTTTAAAAAATAATTCAAGCGAAATATACTATTGAAAAGACACGTTTAAATACTTTTTTTATAAAACATTTATATCTCTGTGAGAATAATATAATCCGTAATTAAAACGTGATCGCATTTCAACAATTAAGTTAATGTGTTATACATACATTTACCTAATACTAAATACCAGAGCAATGTAACATATTAAATCATACATCAGATTCGTAATCTTCACGATGGAATTAATTTCATGTTTCCCTTCGAATTATTTACGAGTCCGTATAAGCAATAAACCTATATCGATAACATGTATTTGCTTACAGTCGTTAAGACCATGGATTTATCTAAAAAGAGGAACAAAAATGTCCCGGGTTAACCCTGGCCGACGTCGTAAAAGACCCGATCGGGGCTTCGGCCAGAGCGACAACAAAAATACTTTATTTATATGCTAATGTAATTTATATGACGCTTAATGTCTCGTGGTTGGTAACGCACGATTCTGTTCCATTCTTTCAGACGCGGAACCGGTTTTAGCAAAAAGGACTGTACGTTGAGGAAATTAAGGATGTGTTTACAATAAGAAGTGTCGTGTGTGTCGATACGATTATGAATGCGCGGTAGGAGGTAGCTCCCAACCCAGCTTCCTTGGAGGTGGCGGGAGGAGGGGAGATCGGGGGAGAATCAATAAAAATACGCGAGAAAAGCGTTGATTATACAACGGGAATTTGGTAGGAAAGTCTTTCGATACCGCTCTGACGTACATAAATAAATAAGTCGCTTATAGTACAAGGACCATTGAAATGAATGATATTCTTTACGAAACAAATAATGATATTTAATTTAAACAGTATGTATGCATCATGACATAGAACTATACGTATTTACCATTTGAATGATATATTTGTTGTAAATCTCGAATCTCTAATTTGTCCTTAATATTTTACCGATAAATATTGAGTTTTAGAATAGCTTTCTGATACTTTCAATACATGTGCTACATAATGTTGTACAAATTCTGCCTAAAAATGTATCTTGTTCTCAATTTTTTTATATCAATAGCCGACTTAAGTATAATCTGGATGATAAGCCATCATACTGAAATACCAAGACTCGATCGACCATAAAAGAAACGGATATATTCCAAGATCTAGGCATTGCAATAGGTATGAGTAATAGTTATATATTTTTTCCTAAACATGTTTAAAACTAGTTATAAGAAGATCAGTTTGATATACATATTATTCACCAATCAATATAACATGAAGGCCTAGTGAAAGCGGTACAGGTAAGTGAATCTTATACTAATATATAAAGCTGAAGAGTTTGTTTGTTTGATTGTTTGAACGGGCTAATCTCAGGAACTAC